>JABSTQ010007459.1:0-56627 GCA_013358835.2 Ixodes persulcatus
CAATAGTTAGGATATTTTTCAAAGCCTACACTCATTGGGGTCCAAACTAGGACAATAAAAACGCACACTCCGACAAATCGTGAAATTGAAGCGGGACGCCTCACGCTTCAATTTTCACGATTTGTCGGAGTCGTGCGTTTTTAGTGTCCTGTTTGGACACCCCTTTAGCAGTGTCCTATACAAGAAGTGACTCTGAGTTCCAGTTTCATGAAACCAACACACATCTTTTATATATTTTCATTCAGATGAGGCCATTGATAACTATAGAAATCGTTCACAGACTAAAATTTAGGAGAAAGTACTGTGTACAAAGAGGTATCATATTACGGACTAGTGATCCGAGAAAAGATCATGCAGCCATTGGCCACTAGGAACTTTGTTTACTTTATTCTCCTGCGACACTACATGCACTTCTCTCTTCCCCTTTATCTCCATCTATTTTTCTCTCTCTCTCTCTCTCTCTCATATATATATATATATATATATATATATATCCCTGATTTATATCCAGAACAAAAACATATTCAAACATTCCTTGTCTGCGTGATAGTGTTCTGTGGCTAGCAAAAATCATTTCCTCGCTAAGCTCACGATTGTGGCGCAATAGTTGCCGGAAACCGCAGACCACACTCGTCGCTAGTTCTGGCAAAACGGCCGATACAATCTGTTCTCGCATTTCCCAGCTCGCTGTCAAGGACAAGGGTGTTCGCTTCAACAGCAAAATATGGCCGCCGACGCCTGTTTACTGAGCAGTCATGCCTGTCGCCATCTGACTCGCTGGTGTCACGGGGCGATAATATCAGGCACAAAGGGGCGCACAAACCGACAGCAGAATCCCCAAATACTCGAGCCTCGCGTAAATACAAGAGAGTGTAAACGCTGTCGCCATGTTAACGTAGTATGACTCCCCCCCCCTCCCCCCTTCCCCCACTGGGGGACTGCAGTACGTCTCCCACGGCTCAGAGGTTATTCACCACCCGATCGCCAAACACGCATCGGAATGTACTTCCTGCTCGGCCGTCCTGCCCTCTACTACTAGAATCGGGGGTCACACCTCGAGGTTTGGCCGGGAGATACTAGAAGCCTTCGCCATGCGTCGATTCAAGGACAACATCGGCTCCCCATCCATTGCCCTTTCGAGGAAAGAGATAAGATTTCTTATTCCGGAGCTTTCTCCCCTCCACGTTCCCGACAGCGACGTACCCTTGACGGCATAGTGCTCCTCCTTTCCACCTTTTTTTTTCACTTCCTTTCTTTTCTAGTAAATAAGCAAACTCTTGGTGTCAATAAATGTTGTTGCCAATTGGAAGTTTGTGTTTGTCCGTCCATTCTCGTTTTCTTCCTCAAGTTTAATTAAAGGGTGTGTGTGTGTTTTCGTTGCTGACACCAGCCGGCGATAAGGCAGTGCAGGCGGTAGCTCAGGACAGCAAGGGCTAATCCCAGTGACCATCAACGTAACACCACCGCCAACCCCTCGCGAACCGGTCGCCGACATGGCTCAGGCTGTGTCATGAACCACGTGGTAGAAGCTAGGGTGCTTTCATATCAGCGCGTCGATAGGGACGACTGTGCAATTCCTGAAAGTCTTTTTCAAAGGCCGCTGACAAGATTTTCTGTCTGGAGACTCTCCCTCTTTTTTCCTTTGACGTGGATCAAGCTTTGCTGACTGCCTCAGTTGGGACCTCTCTTTTCAAATGTACGTTTGCAGTGAGTGAGCTCCTCAGCCTCGGACGTGTCACTAGTGCACCCTCTTCAGTAGTTCTTTCACTTGGCAATTATATGCCATCAGTTTGGGTTTAATTTCTATTATTTATGTGTGCGTTATGAAGACGTCCTGGAGCTCCGAACGAGTGTTCTGTGCAGATTACTTTTGCAAGCACAAAAAGACTATACCAAAGCAGCGGAATTTTCGAAGTGTTGGCGAGTTGGACCTAAACTCGTTGAAGCAAATTCTTCCACCTGACTGTTCCACCAAAGTGAGTGCGACGGACTACCTGTGCTACAATTGCTTCATGCACATCCCTAAGGAGATCTCGATGCGAAGCCCAGAGCTGTGCTCTGACATGTTTGTGCCAGCTGAAGAAGCAATTGAAGATCTAAATCGCAGCTTACTACCTACAGATGTGTCGCCGCTAAGACAACCAAGCGTCGTAAGAAGTCGGGACAGGCCTGCCTATGTCAAAAGAAAGCAGACAGAACTGGAGCAGGTTGCTGTCAAGGATGTACGCTCAAGGCTACGTATTGCGTACGACAGAGACGCACCATCGGGGTCGTCCGAACCAACATGCTCCACATGCACTGAGTGGGTGGACAACCTTCGGCAGGCCTTTGAAACCGCCACCTCTCTCCGGGAACGTTGTCAACTGCTTACGCTCCTGCCATCAACACTGACGAAGAAGGAGGTTCAAAAGATGATTCCACAGGCCTGAATGTACCTCATCAGTAAATCCCGAAAACTCAAGGAAAATCATGGCGTGTGGTACGAGCCGGATCCTTACACGAGGTGCAAGGTGAGCCCTGAGAACGTGTCTGCTGCCCTAGCGTACTTCACGAAAGACGAGCTACAATGTTCGCGCCAAAGTCCGAACAAGAAGGACGTCATCTCTGTCATGCTCAACGGAGAGAAAACGTTCGTGCCAAAGCGCTTTATGACACGCTCAATCCGAGAGGCCTTCCGCATATACAAAGACAAGCATCCTGATTCCGGCGTCGGGCTAACGAAATTTTATTCGTTGCGCCCTAGATGGGTCCAATGTATTCCACACCAGGAAGTGTGCGTTTGTGTGCGCTGCGCCAATTATTACCTTTGTATTGCCGCTCTAGAAAACGTTACAGGCTCAACATTCAACACCGGTGAAATGAACTCGGCATTTCTGTGCGACCCAGCGACAGCACTGTGCCTTCAAGGAGACTGTGATCACTGCCCAAAAGGCCAGTCTCTTACACTCCAGGAACTTGATATCCCGGAGGATGAAGAGATTGTGCTTGCAACATGGGAGTCCGGCGACCTTGTGAAAAAAAAAAACATTGCAACCTGAGACTTTCCTAAAAGTCATCCAAGTGACGGTTGGAAGTTGGGTATTTCATAACCATATCCGGCAAACGCAAGGTAAAGCGATCTACGATGAAAAACAGTGCATGCAACGCGGGAGCATTGTCTTTCATTTTGACTTTGCTGAAAACTGGACCATCGTGCTTCCTGACGAAGTGCAAGCATACCACTGGAGAAAAAAACAAGTTTCGATATTTACATGTGTAGTGACGACAAGAAAATCCACAAACAGCTTTGCCATCATCAGTGAGGACCTGTGTCACGACGCCGCTCACGCTTGAATGGCTCTAGAAAAAGTGAAGGAGTGGGTTGAAGACAACGTTGCGGTATACTCGTACGTGACGTACGTAAGTGACGGGGCCGCCAGTCATTTAAAGAATCGCTACCAGCTTCACCAGTTTGCAAAGGATGATTGCCCACATGCCCAGTGGTTATTTTCTGCATCTGGACATGGGAAAAACGCATGTGACTGAGTTGGCGGGCTCGTGAAGCATCATCAGGCCACGCTGAACAACCTGAGAGAACGTTCAATAAGCGCAATTCAGACGGCCAGGACAATGGTGAGCGTTCTATCAAAGAAACTGAAACGCGTGCATCTCGTGTATCTGGACGAAAATGAGGTTGTTCGGTATCGTGAACAAAAAAAAAAAAAAAAGAAGAGTGGCTGACGGTGCGCGCCTTCCCAGGCATTCAGTCTTGGCACGTGTGGCGGCTCAGCAAGTCATCAACAGAAGGGACATGTAACGTATATGTAGCACGGACAGTGGGATCTGCTTGGAAGCAACTTTATTAAATGGGTACAGCGAGGAAAACCGTGGCGTAAAGTGCCGAATTTGAATTCCTAAGGACTGCTTATTTTGAATGCAGGGACATCTTATTTATCACACTTTTCTTCACGGGGCATTTAAGTTACTGTTTTAGTTGGTGGTTGCTAATAGTTTTATCTGATCACAATAAGAAAATCACAAAATGTTATCCTCGAGCAGGATAAAATATATCGGCTTGCCACGATTCATTCATACACCGAGAGCATCGAAGCTGCTCCAGTCAGGCACAATGGCATCCCTCACCTGAAATTGTTTGTAATCGGAAATACATAGCCAACCTAAACAATTTTAGTATTATATCTTTATTTTTGTGTGTGGAAGTAAAGTTTTTTTTTTATTCTAAATGTAAAATATTCCGGAAGGTAAAACTTCACACTGCATCATCTTTTCTCGAATCATTAGTCTCTAATATGATACCACTTTGTACACTTATGTAAAATGCTGTATATAGTTTCTCCTCCCTTTTACTGTGTGACCGTTGCTCTAGTTATCAATGGCCTCATCTGAATGAAAATATAAAAAGATGTGTGTTGGTTTTATGAAACTGGAACTCAGAGTCACTTCTTGTATAGGACACTGCTAAGTGTAGGCTTTGAAAAAGGACCCTACTTTGGGGAGTTGTTTCTTCTTTCTCAATAAAATAATGCAACATGTTTTTAATAGAAATGAATGCCGAAATAGAGTATAACAGGGTACCCAAATTTAAAAAAAATCGAAGGTGTTTTTTTTTTATTCGCATCGAAATTTGTCTTTGTTTAATTTTTTTCCCATGTTTGCCTAAATATATCCTAACTATTATATCACTCAGATACCTTATTTATTTTTTAAATAATAGCCATATATTAGTAGAATAGTATCTGCAAATTATATAATAATGATTAAATTATTTCATGAGATACAGACCTCCAAATTTTGCCATTTGTCGTTCGAGCAGGCATGTTTGGCAATTTTTATAAAAATAAATATAATGTAAATAAATATTATTATTATATATTACAAGCAAACTGCACTCATAGTTTGTTTCTAAAAAGTATTAAAATTTTCCTAATTTTATCGTTTTAGTTATTCACTTTCAAACGTGCCCCCTCCATCAGTGCGCGTTATTGCAACTGTCCACCCCTCCATGCCTTACGATTTCTCCTGTCCCCAAATTTTTTTTCTGGTCAAAACTAAGTGTGGATTCGTTTATACCAGACACTAGACAATGGCATATAAAAACATCAGTTGATTTAAAAATGTCAACCAGCCACCCTTTGGTCGATCTTATCTGAAATCACCCAGTTGTAAAATACGTCGTCGAGATCACTGTTTTGCAGGAGCATTGGAGGGCATCAGCATAGCATATACTCTGCTCACTCCTCGTCGCTATGCTTGATATCTGGAAGCATTTCGTCCTTGACTCACGAAATCGTAAAACACATGTAAATCAACACTGCGTTGCTCTCGCCGCGGCGCAGTGTAACCATAGTTCCCGCCGCTGACGCCATGATCAGAATCAGTTTATTTCGTCTATATGTATATACGTCTATATGATGTGGCCGAATGCCGCGTGGCCACCTCAGTGTCGCCGACGGTTTCTATGGTAACACGGTTCCGCGGCGCGACGCGAGCCGGTTTTTGCTCCCTTGAGTTTCACGCTTAAAACTGGTACAACGGTTCACTCTACAGTGTTAGAACCTCCACGTTCAAATGGTGGTTTTTATTAACATGTATATACAACTGCCATCAGTGATACTGTAAACGCAGGGTGATCATGTGTTGTTTAAGAGCCTCTACGATACTCAGCTCGGCTAAAATCTGCATGAGAGACATTTAAGTGGCTTTCTGATGTTTGGCTGAGCTCGCTTCCAGGTCACTGAACTGTTGCTGAGTGAACGCTGATCCTGGCGTTCACTTTAGCCGCGGAGACTCTCTTGAACCTGTTGGTTGAGAAGGATGATGGCATTTGTTAGAGCACGCGTGGACCATAAAATTACAAACCTTGTGAAATGCTTTCGTTTTTTTAGGGATGAAGATTTAATTAGGCAATCGGACAATACGTAGATTGCCCCTTGACGTCATCGTATTATGTTGATGTTCATTCATATTTGTTCTTGGCGAGAACGAAACAAATTCAATGGTGCGAATTATGTGCTGGACAAAGTACGTGCTAAGCAGGAGGGTCACCGCTATTGTTGCTGTTGTGACTTCAGTGCAAGCCATATACGATAGAAGTCAATTGAATTTTGTACTCAGGTCTAGGCACTATAAAATTCAGTGGGAACTTGCTTTTTCCGAAAGTGAAAGTGACCAACCAGGTGACATCATTTTATAAGCAGTGTTCACTCCCAACGTTTGCAGCGGAACGCCGGGCGCTGAATCTAAAACCAATTTCGAAATCAGTATGTACTCAGCAACAGTGGGCCGGCGCAGCAAGGAGTGGCGACAAAAATTCAGTAACCGCTTAAATATTGCTCATGCGCACTATACCTAACCAAAGTTCAACTCTCATCTGTCCGATATCGCATCTAAACCTTAGAAGACTCGTCCTCGCTCGGCTTTTGTGATATCGGTCACGACTTACCTGAAAGTTTCCTTCAACTTAATTGCTTATAAAAATCGTTTTGACAGGGGTTAAGAAAAAAAATTCGGGGAGCTTTGCTATTTTTGTTAACACGCTCGAACGTGAATGAGCACTTATTCTTTTTTCTTAGAAGATAAATTAAACATCCCCGCAAGTCAAATTTAGAACGAAGGAGTGGAGAACGAACTGTGGAAATGACCTTCGGATAAAAACAGGCATACTTGAGTAATCCGCCATCTTTCCAATTCCAGTGACTCACGTGTGGTGTGTGAGAGATTTCCATTCTCGCTATTCGCATTATGAAGAATGTAGATCTATCGCACATCATACCATTTTTGATATTTGCTTTTGCCCTGGAGCTGAAAGGAGACGTGTTTAATAAGAAAGGTCTTCTACGCTTTACTCTATTTATATTTTTATTCAATGCATTTAATCGCGCGTATGCTGCATTGATCAAAGAAAAAGGTAGTTTTAAGAGCGCGTGATGGATTTATTTTATTTTGTTACTTTCATTTTATATTTGAATAGTGTTTTTCAACGTAAAGTTTTGGATTGCCTTAAAATTACTTTATGCACACATATGTTATGCGAGCCTTTTTATACATTTTTTGTAAGTATTTTGCCCAAGCACAACGCAGAAGGAATTTAATTATTCGCAGTTCGAGCGATTTCTTCGGACAGACACAAGAGGACGGTGCTTAAATATACGTCTGCTGCTCAGTGTATCTGTGTGAAACGTGTTTCTTAACTTTGAGGCTTGGAAGTGTTAAATATTTGAAGAAGAACGGATGATGGGCTTACGTTGCGCACGTGAAGACTAATACACAAAATATACAATTCTTCAAATGAGTGCAATAGATTGTGCATTATTGTCAAGGGAAAAGCTTACAGCTAGATGGATGTCCTTCATATTGATCACACTGGTAGCCCTAACCAAAGGTTTAGACTTTAGAAAGTGCTACCCCTAGAGGCCTATATTATTTTCGCACTTATACGTGCCCCTTGGTTAATCTTCTTCCGCTCTTACTCTACAGTTTTATGTTTTCTCTACCATGTGTCATAACATTTCTCTAACACGGGACTCGAAAGACCCGTTCACACACTTGTCACTTCTTAGGAGAGTGTGCCTTCAAACCTCTTGAAACCTCTGACGACGAGCGAGCAGACTGGCGCCACCTATCGTGGAGCTGTGGAACCAGACTTGTGCCCGTTACTTGGAAAATGTAATGAATTGCAATTAAAAATTACCGAGCCTCAAATGCAATGAATTACCGTCACAAATTACTTTCGCTGAAAAATAACGAATTACTTTACTCGTTACGTTACTAATTACTTTCACGTAAATTTTTCCGTACACTTATCAATAGAAGCCATTTTTTGTTTCTATTGGTAAGTGATAAGCTAGCGGGATGACGGATGTGGTTGCAGCGAAAGCTGCAACCACATCCGCCATTCCGCTAGCTTACCGCGACAGAGAATGATCCATGGAAATCTGCAGACAAAACTAGTGGCGCGCATTCTCAGTAGCGGCGTCTACCTCCGCTAGGAGATTCAGAGGTAAGGAACCAATCTACGAAAGCTCCCTTTTGAAACAGGCCTTTCAAGCGTGAGTGCAACATCTCAAATCTGCGGTCTCATGTCTTTAGCTTTGACGCGCTCTCAGCTTATGCATGAACGGAGCATAGTTGCATGCAGTACTGCAAAATGCATGTGCGCTCGTTTTTGAGCTTTGGTCAAGTGGGTGGTCGTACACTCCTATTGCTCCAGTTTGTGTATTATGGGCATACTTTTTAAAAGCAAAGAGTAAATAAAGTAATCAGTTACCAATATTTTGTAACGAAATCAAATTACAAATTATTACCGCAAAAAAAAGTAACGTGGCAATTACAAAATTACTTGAAAAAGTAACGGTTTACTTTCCAAGTCTGCGTCGAACACATGGCGGTTTCGTATATTTCCAATTTTTTCCCGGATCATTATTTTTTTCTTGGCTTGAAAAGTTTTTGTCAATGCTATAAACGACGATTTCTCATAGGTAGTACGTACATTTGACCTCGCAAATACCACAAAACCTTCGTTCTAGTGAAATGCAGTTCCCGGATTACCGCATAGATGGCGCCAGCATGCCAGGGTGTTCTCTCGACCTAAGGTTTTAAGCTGTGTTGTACGGAACGGCGTTCCAAGGAACGGCGTTCCTGGAACGCGTTCCTTTTAGGAGGAACCATAGAGTTATTACAATAAACGCTAGAGGCTCAGCTGGCACTAGTGTCTACGGGACTTCCGGTTGCAAATTGAAGCAGACAGCATGCAGTCTACATTTCCAGCCTCCCTGTGTATCCCTATGGAAAAACGGGCGTGAATTTTGTCTCTTCGCCGGAAAATAACATGAATAACTTTTGTCATTTCGGTTGTACCGGATAGTATGTACCTTTTTTGGTACTGTGAAAGTGTAATTGCTTTAGTTACAGCATTTTTCTTTACCACTGAACGATGTTAAACTTCTCTCTATTTCAGGCCCAAAACCTCTGTTTTAAGGAAGGTATGTGAAAACGAGCGACGATTCTAAGTAAACTAACGATCGAAAAGAATGTAGAGTGTGTTCAAGGTTTGCTAGCATGGCGGTGGCGCTTATATATTGCTAATATGCCCGTCCTGTCACTCAATGAAAATGACTCCGTTGTGCATCTTTACGAATGGTTAAAATTAAAACATTCGAATGTAAGAAATAAAGTACGTGGACTACGAAAGGTGTGCTTTTTTTATTATATCCTATGTCGGGCAGTTTTTATCGGGCACCTGTTCTCTGGCTTCTCCCTATTTGCAAAGATTTGGAGCGTGCGGTTGATGATTTGAACATGCATCTTTGCACATATTCATAAGCAGAAAGAATAAAGCAGAACCTATTTATTGCAAATGGGACTATATTACGTGGCTTTCAATTTATTTTGATCGTCTGCGTGCACAAGGAGTTACTTATCCAGTGTTACTGCGTAGTTCTTCCGTCTCTCTTGGTTTTCCTTCGTTCATTTGGCACGTATATCCCCCATGCTGGAAAGCGTCGACGCCGTGTTCGCGCTAACAGTGTCCGACAGTGCACATAAATACACGTACGAAGCGGTTTTAACACCGTTTTTCATGCCACGAATTTCAAATAAAAATGCTGAAACTGACCAATTATTTCGTCTGCGTGACTGAGAAATGTTTCAATGTGCCTAGTACATACAAATTATTCATGATATTTGCTCTTATAATCGAGCGCAGAGAGATAATGCACTCGCTTTTTCCCATAGAAATGCATTACCAGAAGTCAATTTCTGACTGCTTGCTGTCTGCTTCAAAATGCAACAGCACACTAGCGCCAGCTGAGCCTCTAGCGTTTATTGTAATAACTCTATGGGAGGAACGAAGGAACGCCGCCGTTCCATTTTGCATCGGTGGAACTGGGACGGGAACGCGTTACATTTTTACTGGAACGGAAAAAGAAACGGCGTTCCTTTTCTTCGTCCAGTGGTAAATTTTTTTTTCTAAAAGGGAAATTCTAAAAGTATAAAAACAATATCTTTGCGAAGAACAGGATCTCGTTAACTTTTGGGTTACTTATCTTAGGGTTTATTTTGTGTGGTCCTCGTTTGGTAGCAGTTGGGTTGAGGAGAGCTAGTGGACATTGATTCTTTTTTTCAGTGCTCGAGGCTGCGATACAAAAAGCAAAACCTTTAGTAAAAGGAAAAGGCACAGAAAGAGGGACGTTTCAAACTCAGTTACTTTCTTTGCTTCCACGAATCCTCAAACACATAGAAAGGCCGACAACAGCTACCACCGAACTTCCACAAAGACACCTCTAGTTACACCAAAAGAACAGGTTACCAGACATCGGAGGCACCCTTCTATCCCGAACATTGGTCACTTAAAAAATACACAAAAATTTAACGTTATTCCTTCTCCCCTTGTCCCCCACCTCCAAACTGAACAACAAATCCAACCTTCACGGAGGAGGACTTGTAGTTTTCAAGACTGACCTCCCAAAAGCCCTACCCTCTTCTTCACTTGCTCGTCTTGCAGACAGCAACATCGAGAAGCAACTGTTGCTAAGTTCGAACAAGGGACTTTGTTAGACTGAAACGTGTGAGGGTTGTAAAACGGTTGTGCAATGTGGTGTAACAATACATTTGGCTCGTCTGAATCGCCCACCACAAACATCCATATGGTTAAAAGCTGAAATTTCTACTGATGAATATATCAACAAATGAAACTCTGCTTCCGCTTGTTTTCTTTTCCTAGTGCACCTGCTTCACGGCATTCAAATTCTTACGTTGCCATTTGATTGGATAGATAAAAAAAGAAACTTGGCTCGATCCAACAAAACATGTTAATCAGCAAAATACAAATGTAATGTATATGTAACAATTCGTTCCATTTTTTTTTAACTGTAACGGGAACGAGTTCTTTTTTTAGATATGGAACTTGTAACGGGAACGCGTTTCAAAAATCACAGGGAACGGGGAACGAGCTTTGTTCTTTTTTTTTTTTTTTTGAGGAACGTGTACAACACTGGTTTTAAGGCACTCGGTCCTAATATGTTACAAGTGTGTGAACGGGCCTTCACTAAACAGCTTCATATTTTGGTAGGTCAATGCAGTCTACTTAGCTAAAGTTGCAAATGCCACCTTTCACTGAAAAACCGAAGTGACCTTTTGTAGCAAAGAAACTGATTATTCTCGATAGGTGTTGCATATTAGAAAGTGAGCTCGAACACGTGGTACAACGAAGGGTGCTTTGGTCACCTGAGTTCCAGCAGGCCAGACTTTTTCCGAAGTGACGCTTTTGGCGCTTTGTCGTGACAGAGACGCAGTGAGAAGATCGTCTGTGTTCGGTTGATGTTGTAGTTGGTGGAAGTTGATGGTTTGTCTACAATGTTTTATCCAATCGAAAAAAAAAAAAAATTAAAGTCTGGGTACATGCGTAGTAGCGACACCAGGCCTCCTGTTGCCTGAAATACTATATTGACTGGTACTTCATTCTACAACAATGCTGGGTCGGTTGTAAATACTATTCTCCTCAACTTTAAAAGTGTAATTGAGGAGCTATGGATACTTATGTTTGCTTTTAATTGATTGTACGCTTTTGGTTAAAAATACGTTTGTTTTATTTATGAAAGTGCCTTTAGCTTCGCGTTTTAATTTAAACAACTCTTTTTAAATAAATAAAAACTACATATTAAAGGCCAAGTGTAAAAGCTTCCATGAACAACTGCTTGCTGCATTATGTACTGCGTTGACAATCAAACATTAAATCAAACTTGTGTCTCACTCTCAGCTGCTAAATCGTGCAGCTTACTATGTAAGGTTCTGCATACAAAAGCCATACATTCATATTCTTTCTGACTGTCATCGAACTTCAAAATGTGTGCTTTATTCCTTTGCTTTCTTCGCAGCGGCGCTGCTCAAATCTCATAAAAAAAAGAAACATTAAGTCGTTCGCGGAAGAAAAAGGAGCCACAGCGACCTCAAGCGAAAGCTTTATATCCAGGATAAGAACAGTGAAATCCAAACATTGGATCCGTCTATCGAGTTTACTCGAGGAAATGAAATTATCGTGTTTTTTTCATTTCACTACAGAGAGAAGAAAGCTATACGGGTGATGTATTTCGAAGAATAAACGACGGGAAAAGAGAGCTGTTCGCTTCGACTGTGCCCCAGGTTAGAAAAAAAAAAAAAACAAACACAAACGACGTGCGTCGTTCTCGCCATGGTGGCTTAGAGGATGCATTAACTACGCTTGAGTGACTTGACACAGACGCACGTTTTGTGAAACAAAAAGATAGTGACGGAAAGCAAATAAAGCATAGCGAGAGAGAGAGAGAGAGAGAGAGAGAGAGGGAGAGAGAGAGGTTGTTGGGCACCCACGCAAGAAAGGCGTCTCTCGTGTCTTGGTGTGTGATTTTCAAGGGGACGTTTCCTCCCAGGAGTTGCGCTGCTGGACTCGCTCCGTCGGATTCGATGAGACGTACGGATTCCAACAAGCAGGCTCCGATCCACGACGGCGCTGAGAAGCGTGGAGAAGATAAGAGAATCCTTCTGCCGTGCATCCTCGGAAGCTATCCCGAATGCTGTCGGGACATTTCAGCCCTGTTTTTCGTTTGTGCTTGAATGGCTATCGGTAAATCCTTCTCTATTTCAGACGCAGACGGGCTGCTATTGAAAGAAGCTGTTGTTGTAGGTATCAGGATTGATTTCTTTACGACTATATTTTTCTGTGTTGGTTATGTTTAGTAGAGAAGTGTATTGTCTGATCTGTGTGAGATTGCAGACACCCGAATATGTTTGTTTTTCATATTAAATTTGGGTTGTTCGTTTTGCGGCAGACGCACATTTGTATTGTACCTTCATGCACGAAGTTCTACTAGCATTTTAAGTACTAATGTTGCGCAGAATCCGACTTCGTTTTGTCGCTGTTCAACTCTCGATTTGTACAGGTTTCTTTAATTTTTGAAAACACATGGCAATAAACACCATTATTGTTCGTGCACAAAAATTCAGGGAGGTTTATTTGCCCTAGAGTACCATCTTATACCATCTTAAGAGCCCTTTAATAGCTTTCATTTTGGTGGAAGTCCAACTTGTCGGTTGAAAACGCTGTTCGAATGAACTCTGAGAAAGTCCTCGTCGCGAGATTCATTGCGCTGTTATGGAAGATTCAACATGTCGCCACATCAGTCCTAAGAAACATACAGTCTGCGAGGAACAAGCACAGCCAGAACAATTCTTAGAAGACACTGATGGTCAACGGAACTTTGCGAGGAGACTTGTTTCGTAGGCCGGGACCATGACGTAGACTGGTTGACGGTTGCTAGCGTAGCCACCTCCGTGTCCGCCTCCTCCGTGGCCGCCGCCGTGTCCTCCACCGTGCTGCTTGTGGCCCCCGTAGTGGTCATGAGAGCCCCTATGGTATCCTCCTCCTCCGTACTTGTGCCCACCTCCTCCCCGATAATGGTTGTGGCCATGCCCTCCGTGCTGTCCGTGGTGGTTCTTGTACTGGCCGTAGCCGTGCCGGTGGTAATCGTCACCCTGTTTATGCTGGCCGTGATGTTGTTTGTGATGGTGACCGTGGTGTTGCCTCCCGTTATGGTGGTCGTGGTAGTCATGGTGTTGGTTGTACTTCTTTTTGTGGTCCCCGTCGTGGTAGTCGTCGTAGTACCTACTGTGATGCGCAGAGTCTTCTTTATGGTACACGTTCTTGTGACCGTAGTTCTTGTGACCTCGGCTCTTGTAGTGGTCGTTGCCGTATTTTCCACCATGGCGACCGTGGCCGCCGTAGTGATCGCTGCCATAATGCTTGCCTCCGTAGGCACCGTGGCCATGTTTTCCGTGATGATCATTATTGTAGCGGTTGTAACCGTGCCCGTGGTTCTGATGCCCGTGCCGATCATGCCGTCCATGGTAGTTGTCGTAGTCGTTTCCGTGGTGTCTGTAGTCACCACCGTAGCGACCGTGAGAGTGGTGGCCCCCGTAGTTCTTGTGGCCTCCGTAGCCACCGTGTTGTCCTCCGTATCCTGTTGCAGCAGGTTTCAGATCTGGATTGCTCACCGAGGTCGGCTGCCCGAGCTCCACTTGCCGAGTGGCATTGACGTTGCCCTCCGCCGGGGAGACGAGGCAGAATAGGAAGAGAGAAAGGCACAGACCCAAATGGACCTAGGAGTGCCAGAAGAAGAGCCCGATTACTCCCTGCCTGCTGAACAGAAACATGGGCGGAATGATATATGATTAAGTGGCACAGTATAATTCACGTGATCTTCGCAACGTCAGTTCTTGCAACAAGCAGTTGTTCAAACAAAACACGCGGGCACGTTTATTACTTCTACCGCGCTCTACAACATGCGACTTCGTATGAAGAAACCCTTACCTTTTAAGGTGGTTCATGCTGAAATAAATGACATAAGGCAAATATTGTTATGCAACAAATAGGGATTTTATAGGACACCAGTTCCTTTTACTTCCTCTATCCATGAGCATAAAATGTCCAGCACTCGTGTAGTATCCATCCACTCTCTTCACATTGTGTTCTATTCTGTCTGAAACGTTAGAGATACAAGCAGAACAATTAATCTTAGGTCATGTGCACATCAGGTAAATGAACTAAGGCTACCATGTCCACCAGAACACAGCTGGTTGTTGTTTCTCTAAATTTGGCTGAATCTGTGATCTATCGTTCATGGACACCGTGACTTGATCACTAGCGCCAGCGTAGTGACCATGTCCATGGCTTCGGTGGCCACGATTCCCATGATGTGCTTGGCCCCCAGTATGGTAGTCTCCGCCACCCTGCTTGTATCCATGTCCGCCTCTGTGGTAACGATTTCCGTGGCCTTCGTGGGAGCCGTGATGCCTGCTGTAGTACCCGTGACCGTGTCGATTGTGGTCATCCCCGTGTCTCTGCTTTCCATAGTACTGGTTGTGGTGATTTCCATAGTTTTCTCGTCCACCGTGGTGATCGCGATAGTTATGGTGATCGTTGTAATACTTTTGGCGGTCCCCTTCGTGATAGTCGTCGTAGTAAGTCTTGTGGTCTCCGTACTCTTCCTTGTGGTAGACGTTCTTGTAGCCGTGACTGCGGTGTCCCCTGTTCTTGTAATGGTCTCCACCGTAGTGGCCCCCGTGTCTTCCATAGCCCCCATAGTTGTCGGAACCGTGGTGGCGGCCACCGTAGCCTCCGTAATTGTGGCGGCCGTGATGATTGTTGTTGTAGTTTCTGTAGTTGTGACCTCCTCGGCGATAGCCCCGCTTTCCGTAGCCGCCGTGGTGGTGCCTGTAGTCGCTACCGTGGTGTCTGTGGCCCCCTCCATAGTTCCCGTGGCCATGATGCCCTCCGTGATGTCGATGTCTTCCGTAGCCTTGGTGACGATTGTGATGATGACCGCTGGCGGCCTTGGCGATGTCATGTTGGAGTGGCAGCGCAGCTGCTTCCACAACGAGGATCTCAGTGATGTTGTCCCTTGAGGGCTCGGCAACGTTCTGGCACAATATGATGGCTGACTGCACAAGCAGACCCTGCTTGGGGAGGAAGCAACTCTAGACATTCATTTCCCCAAAAGACGAGGAGCCGAAATTAGATAAGACAGACCAATACATAACTGAACATCATTCGTTCTTGTATTGTAGTGAAATGAACACGATTTTTTACTAATGGTAAAGATCCAACTCCAACTCAGATTTGTAAATCAAAACATGTACACAAATATGGAGACGTATAAGGATAGGGAGTTGTAGAGGTTTTAAGTGGTCGATAGGTTGACATGCAATTCAGTAAGTATTAGCTAGATTATATTTAAGAAACAAAGAGACGAGGTGTTGGCTGACTAGTAAAAGGTTTTGGGAGCCTGCAAAAATTTCTAGCACTAATATATTGGTAGAATCAAATAAGTAATTGTCCACAAACTACTGATGAGTACGTGTAATGGTTATTGAGTAATAGTATTAATATTCTAACGAATGCAGAATAACAGAACCTGAGAGCACTTTATATTCATAGTAATATTTATCAATGATCACTCACGTAGCACGACACTGGGAGACCAAAACGTTGTCGCGTTTAGTTGTATTTATTATTCGCACTTCGAAGTTGCACGGTTAGTTTTGGGTGCGTAGATTGAAGTAAAATGAACATACTTTGGATGAATTCCACCCTCGGATTAGCGCACCCGTAGCTGCCCTTTCCCTCAAAAAAAAAAAAAAAACACACAAAAAAGCAGGTAAATATCACACACAGGATTGAGGAAATAATATATATATATATAAACGAACATATGCAGATGAATGAACCGTACTTAATCCAATGAATCAAAGAATTAAAGTTTTCAGGAACCCACCGAAAGCCAAAGTAACGGCGGAGCCAAGATTTGAACTCTGGGCCTCCCAATGTCCGGTCGGGTGTGCTAACCACTACACCACCCCACCTTGACTTTTTGGAGTTTCCTATCTGTCTTATTAATGCACAAGAAACGAAATGTGTCATATCGGAGGTGTTCTGGAAACACACGCCGCCGCGTGGAACGCGGTACGACGCTTGGTGTCACGTGGTACGGGCCCAGACAGAACAGTGGGAGGATTTCTGGATAGCTTATGAAGGGATAGCTTATGAAGGACGCTGACCCAAACCGGAAAGTTCCTGGAACGTCGTGATTCGTTAAACGCGATCTAAGCCAACGCTTTTCTTGTGCGCGCGAAAGTCATGCGCTTCCCGAAAATTGCGTATTTCGTGACGTTCTTGCTGTTTCCGGTGCGCTTTCTGAAGGCCCGTTCACACTCTTGCGACCTCTTAAACCTGGGTTCCTTAAAACTTCTTAAAGCAGAGGACACACTGGCGCCATCTATTGGGTAGCAGTGTAAACTCGGCGGTCCGGCATATTTTTTTATTTCTCTCGCGCATTATCCTTCCTTTCTTGGCTCGAAAACCTTTTGTCAATGTTATAAACGAGCCTTTCTATGGGTATTACGCACATTTGACCTCGGAAATCCTGCAAAACCTTCGCTCTTGTGAAATGCAGTTCCAGGGTCACCGCATAGATGGCGCCACAATGCCAGTGTGTCCTCTGGTTTAAGAAGTTTTAAGGAACCCAGGTTTAAGAGGTCGCAAGAATGTGAACGGGCCTTGAGTCACAAGCGTGCGCGTTGGTTAGGACGGTGCGCTTTCGGGTGAGCGGAGAGCATCTGCGCCCGACAGCGAAGGCCCTCACCCGATTGGCCGGGAGAGGATACGGGAGAGGAGCGCTCTACTACGTCACAGCGCGTTTTTGTGCGCGTTCAGAAAAAAATTTGAAATCATCCAACTTTTTTATGCGCGCCCGGAAGGCGCAAGGAATCAGCGCGACGTCACGAAATACGCAATTTCCGGGAAGCGCACGACCTACGGGCGCACAAGAACGCGTTGGTTTGGACCGCGCTTTATTCTGCGTACTAATAGGCTAATGACCCAATTTGATTGACTACGTATAAAAAAATAGGATGCTCTCAGTTACCATAGTTTGTTTTCGGCCTTCCTGAGCACTAATTACACGATGTCCAGACCGACAGTCTACGAATTGCGTTCTAGCATGCGTTTAGGGTACGCCGTTCACCATTCTTAATCCAACAATCTACCAAGTTTTTTTTAATCATTTCTAAACTTAGATAGATCACTCTAAAAATTGTGTCAAGCCATGTCTTGATAGGCCCATGCTGCTTCATGTGGGACACTGCTGTAAGGATTCGGATTGCGACTCGACAGGAAAATAAGCGTCACTAAAAAAAAAAGAAAAGAAGAAAAATAATTCCTGGAGGTGCGGAGTCCGAATATATCCTAGAGACTGCAGCTTTTCTCTGAGCTCACAAAACACCGCATCAGGCAACCATTTTCTGTGTTATTTCAGGCACGCCGAAAGAGCAACCTGTGAGCATTTTCCGCTGCGGTTTGCGTTTCCTAGCTGTCTAAGGGAACAATGTTTTTGCTTTTTGTTTCATCGATCGCCTCAATCTGGCAGCCTGCAGTACTCTATGAATCTGGCCTTGCGTGCGGGTGCACTTTGAAGCTACGCAAACATCCTGTCTCCGTCACCCCCGCACACATGCACATATACAAAAAAAAAAAAGAAGATTAAGCTTGGCAAATCACAATGACACATGAAGAGAGAGAGACAGTAGCAATCGTTAGGGATCAACAAACACCAATAAATCAGAAAAACACGGTATTTCATTTATAACTGTGAGCAGTACGATAAAAAAAATACAAAACGCAAACCGGGATCATGGAAAGTATAGAACGCGCAGGGAACTATAAGGACACCCGCATGCGCGCATCACTCTCTCCTATTCTCCGTTTCAATTCAAGTCCAACTGGAGATGACGTTATACGACCCAATAAAGCCAACCGAGCAAGCGCTAAAAAGTGCCCCGTCACGCGGTGCTCGTCGCCTTTGTGCATTCGCCAGCGCCGACTAAACCTGTAACAGACTACGCTTCCATCAGTCTGTCCCCGCGCGCGTTCTGGGAACCCGTGGGCCAGGAGCGTAGCTCTTATGGATTTTGCAATCTCACTAGGGAGTTTTCGTAGACCACGTTTCCCCCTCCGCTAAGCCCTCCGCAACGAAGCAGCCGCTACTGCGCCGGCGCGCCGATGGCCTTGACTCTAGAGTTCCGGCTAGCGTAGCTGGTTGCGGAGAGCGTTGCGGGACAGCGGAAACGATCTACGAAAACTCCCTACTGATTCCCACGATGCGTAACGTAGCATATTTCGCCGCGATGAGGAGGCGCGCTTCGAGTTTTTTGGAATAAGCCTAAACCCACCAATACAACGAGCGCCGTCACGGTGCATTTTTTGGAGCAGATTGATTGGCTCACCCGAATCGTTGTTTCAGTTAAAGGGGCCCACCAACAATTTTTGACTGGTTTGAAGTTCGCGCTGAAATGGAGCTCCATGAAAGCAGGAACACCGAGGAAAAAAAATATTACAGAAATTCGCAATATTTTGTGAGTTATTAGCAAATTAAATATTGCAGAAAACAACTTTAAATAAGCAAAACATCGCGCTTCATGACGTAAAATGAAACAGTTTAGCGATTGGAGCAAAGCGGTTGGCCAATTGGACGCGAGTTTGGTTGATAGCCCGTCGGCCCGGTCGGCCATTAGGCCTCGCTGCAACCACCGTAGCTTTGGAATCGGGTTGCCATCATCGATGAATTTACCGGGCTTATCGGATTTTGAGCGCCGAATTCTTAAAAAGGAGTGCGGAGCTGGGCGTCGCGCCGTACGAGGGCACACCACGCAAGCGCCGCGACGAGTCCGCTTCGACAGCCGCGGAAGCCTCGTCTCCCGCAACTACGCCACCGGAGCCACCTCGGCGAGTAGGAGGTACTACGCCGCTGGGAGGCGCGCATGAGCGACGAGGCGTGAGGCGTTGTTTTCGCCCTTTTTGAACTTTAATTTGCAACTTTATTAGCGCTATAAAAACTACTTTTTAGAGAAATAATGACGGTTAACGTGTGATATACTTTATTCCGCTTCAAAATTTCTGGGACGGCTCTCGCCAATCACGAAACCCAGTGAATGTGACGTATAGTGAAAGGGAGCGCCGTTATGCGCGCGCATTCGGCACCTTGCGGCGCCACCGTCGGAGGAGGTGTTTCCGAGTTGTCAAATTAAAATATGATGCGCTAATATTTTTGAACTCTTTCGTTGTCCACTGAGTTTCCGGGACCACTAGCGTGGAGAAACCGCAAAAAAAAGTAGACGCTCAAATACTGTTGGAGGGCCCCTTTAAGGTGAAGCAGAGTGCCTTCACAGCAATCGCCTTCTGGGCGCCGCCATCTTTGCCTGCTGGGCTGTGGAACGCCTTCTGAGCATGCGCTGTAGCTCTGTCGTGCTGCATATCAGACGCTACGCATGCGTCCTGTATATCAGACGCTACGCATGCATATCAGACGCTACCCATGCGTCCTGTATATCAGACGCTACGCAACGTGCTGTATATCAGACGCTACCCATGCGTCCTGTATATCAGACGCTACGCATGTATATCAGACGCTACCCATGCGTCCTGTATATCAGACGCTACGCTACGTGCTGTATATCAGACTCTACGCATGCGTCCTGTATATCAGATGCTACGCATGTATATCAGACGCTACGCATGCGTCCTGTATATCAGACGCTACCCATGCGTCCTGTATATCAGACGCTACGCTACGTGCTGTATATCAGACTCTACGCATGCGTCCTGTATATCAGATGCTACGCATGTATATCAGACGCTACCCATGCGTCCTGTATATCAGACGCTACGCATGTATATCAGACGCTACCCATGCGTCCTGTATATCAGACGCTACGCTACGTGCTGTATATCAGACTCTACGCATGCGTCCTGTATATCAGATGCTACGCATGTATATCAGACGCTACGCATGCGTCCTGTATATCAGACGCTACCCATGCGTCCTGTATATCAGACGCTACGCTACGTGCTGTATATCAGACTCTACGCATGCGTCCTGTATATCAGATGCTACGCATGTATATCAGACGCTACCCATGCGTCCTGTATATCAGACGCTACGCTACGTGCTGTATATCAGACGCTACGCATGCGTCCTGTATATCAGACGCTACGCATGTATATCAGACGCTACCCATGCGTCTTTATATCAGACGCTACGCATGTATATCAGACGCTACCCATGCGTCCTGTATATCAGACGCTACGCTACGTGCTGTATATCAGAGGCTACGCATGCGTCCTGTATATCAGACGCTACGCATGCATATCAGACGCTACCCATGCGTCCTTTATATCAGACGCTACCCATGCGTCCTGTATATCAGACGCTACGCTACGTGCTGTATATCAGAGGCTACGCATGCGACCTGTATATCAGACGCTACGCCTGTATATCAGACGCTACGCATGCGTCCTGTATATCAGACGCTACGCTACGTGCTGTATATCAGAGGCTACGCATGCGTCCTGTATATCAGACGCTACGCATGCATATCAGACGCTACCCATGCGTCCTGTATATCAGACGCTACGCATGTATATCAGACGCTACGCATGCGTCCTGTATATCAGACGCTACGCATGTATATCAGACGCTACGCATGCGTCCTGTATATCAGACGCTACGCATGTATATCAGACGCTACCCATGCGTCCTGTATATCAGACGCTACGCTACGTGCTGTATATCAGAGGCTACGCATGCGTCCTGTATATCAGACGCTACGCATGTATATCAGACGCTACGAATGCGTCCTGTATATCAGACGCTACGCATGTATATCAGACGCTACGCATGCGTCCTGTATATCAGACGCTACGCATGTATATCAGACGCTACGCATGCGTCCTGTATATCAGACGCTACGCATGTATATCAGACGCTACCCATGCGTCCTGTATATCAGACGCTACGCTACGTGCTGTATATCAGAGGCTACGCATGCGTCCTGTATATCAGACGCTACGCATGTATATCAGACGCTACGCATGCGTCCTGTATATCAGACGCTACGCATGAATATCAGACGCTACCCATGCGTCCTGTATATCAGACGCTACGCTACGTGCTGTATATCAGAGGCTACGCATGCGTCCTGTATATCAGACGCTACGCATGCATTCAGACGCTACCCATGCGTCCTGTATATCAGACGCTACGCATGTATATCAGACGCTACGCATGCGTCCTGTATATCAGACGCTACGCATGTATATCAGACGCTACGCATGCGTCCTTTATATCAGACGCTACGCATGTATATCAGACGCTACCCATGCGTCCTGTATATCAGACGCTACGCTACGTGCTGTATATCAGAGGCTACGCATGCGTCCTGTATATCAGACGCTACGCATGCATATCAGACGCTACCCATGCGTCCTGTATATCAGACGCTACGCATGTATATCATACGCTACGCATGCGTCCTGTATATCAGACGCTACGCATGTATATCAGACGCTACGCATGCGTCCTGTATATCAGACGCTACGCATGTATATCAGACGCTACGCATGCGTCCTGTATATCAGACGCTACGCATGTATATCAGACGCTACGCTACGTGCTGTATATCAGACGCTACGCTACGTGCTGTATATCAGACGCTACGCGTGCGTGACTAAGCATATTTTTCGCCCGGACGATAAGCAATGCAAACGTGTATACAAACCCAGGCTTAATATCACCCAACAGGACGCAGCCACATATTATTTTTTTTTTTAACTGCCGGTGAGCAAAGAGACGCATATATATAAGTATATAAAATTGCACTTATTCCACTTTTTTTTGGTCGTATACATGCCGGTCTCCACTGTCGGGGTTTCGGTCGAATGTCTGCGCCGGTATGCGCACAGGTAATGTTGGGCTTCCTTTCATCACGCAGAGTTGCGTTGCCTCGATCCGCCCCGATGAACGGGAGAACCTTGCGGTGGAAACTAGGTTAACACGAAGCAAAACAAAGTGAGAAGCTTCAATCGGGAACCTGTTCGCAATTGGTGCGTGACATACGTCTCGAACTCCTTTTCATGTATTCGACGTACTGAAAGAAACGTTTCTTCGCGCTACTGTGAAAAACAAAGTGTATATATATATAATAATAATAATACAAAATACTGAAATTAAAAAAAAGTATATATATATATATATATTATTGCCCTTTTGGTGTGTGTTGTTAACTACCGGTCATCATAAATAAATATTCTAAAAACTAGAATATTTTTGTAATGCCAAGTTCGCTGAAATGTTGTCAGCGAAATTAACTCCGACTCGCGCGCCATAAACTAAATAATAAGCTTAACTTACGTATCATACTGTCTATATCTGACCGGCACCAGGCTAAATATAACTTCAGCTTATTATCATTAGTTTAAAATCACATAATTCATAAGTTATAAACTACTATAGGATATTAAGCTGAAGCTATATTTAGCTTGGTGTCGGTCAGATAAAAATCGCATATTTCATAAATTATAATTTCTTTTTTTGTTTTTTCTTGGGGGGGGGGGGGATCGGTGGTTGAGTGGGCTATAGCGCACACCAGCTCAGAGCACGTGGAGCGGAAGCCCGCTCTGCAAAACCCTGGGATCCTGGGTCTAATCCCCCCCCCCCCCCCCCCCCCCTGCTCGTTTCGATCTGGATGAGCATCGTACTGACGTGCGGTTGTGTATCACTACTGCGTGGTGCACGTTAAAGACCCCTGGCTAGCGGTTGTACTGCACTGGCTCAATTTCTCATCTATAAATGGGAGACAAGTCGCCTGTTGAGGCAGACTAAGTTCTAGGCTGTATAAATATACACACAGTCCAATAAAAAAATTTATTTTTCAATTCTTGTTTTATTAAAAAAAAACAAGGAAGTTTTTATTTGAAAAGATATACGTCAATTGTTTTTAGCAAATATTAAACCCCTGTAATGGAAAATGAAACTATGAGAAATATAATTACTTTATAAAATAAACGCTGCGGTACGTACATTTTTTAAGGATGAAAGCAAAGGTCGCAAATAACTGTGTCATGCGTTCGAGAGCTACCCAACTGAAAAATTGGGAGCCGGCACTTGATATTTTGGTTGTACCTAAACTCTAACGATTGGCAAGAAAGGTGAGATGAGCTAGAAGTCAGCTTAGTGGCACACGTTAGAAATAAAGTATGAATATTTACTTCCATTCGTTTAGGCGCTCTTAACGTTCAGCTTATTTTTTTCCTATATTTACTTCCGAATCATGTATTTTTCCACAGTCATACGCGTTACAAGCGATGCAAATACACAGTCGAATTCCACTTCCTATGGCAAGAACCTGTCGTCCCCCGATCCGTGGCAAAGCTGTTTTTCTGATGAATGTAAACAAACACTTTTACTCTTAATTGTTTTTATTTAATCATAACTTTATTAGTAATCCCGCTCGTGTTTCCACATCTCGAGATTCAACAACACGCTCGGCCATTCCAAATGTGTAAAAAATCGCTCGTACACCGTTAATGATTTTCTGCAACCACGTCTCAAACTGCATCATTACGGAGGTGTTGAAAAGTGGGATAGTTGGAACTGATTAATATAAAACAAACTGCAAAAAAAAAAAAAAAACAGGGACCGAAGGAAGGTCCCGATACGTCCGACGTACGTACCTTCATTTGGTACCTGTTTCTTTTAGTGCGCTCTGTTTTATAAGACATCTTATTTGGGCGTTACGTCTATGCGACGGATAACAACGTTCCTGAGACGAGTTTCACCGGTCAAGAAGTGCTATCTGGCGAGCAGAGCTGCGAAGTAACTTATGAAGGCATTTAAGTATTTGTTATTATTTACAAGTTCAGTTACTAACCATAATCCTCGACTCAAAAGAAAAACAGATATAATTATCTCGCTATACTATATCTTTAAGCACGCGTTGTTTATCGCCACAAAATCGGTGTCCAAGTTTGCGACTTTGACGCATTTTACGCGTCATTTAATTAACTACAGAACTTCCAATAATGAAACCTCTGGTCTTTAATGCTCACTTCGATTACCGACTTCGTTTTGTTTTGTGTAACGGTCGCTAACGACCACTCCTTTATTATTTGAATATCGGATGCGATGGGTCTCGTTTTGTTTTGCTCATTAGTACCCACTTCCCTCCGCATCGCCTCGGTGTCTTGTGGGTAAAATAATAAATAAAAAAAACTAAATGAAACTGCACCAATAATTTTTTCAGATTACAAACAAAACTATTACCTGACTGTCGAGGCAATTCTCGATGCCAGGGAATATTTGCAGACTAATTGAAAGACAATTTAGTTACCTTTGTGAGTAACTGATACTCTAACCAGAAAGATCTGTGAGACTGTAATTAATTGTATTTATAACTCAAGTAACTGTTCCTGATCACTTTTACACGCACGTTTACGTATCTAATATCCAGTCACTGTATAGATGTTTTTCCTGCATATTCAAGGTCTCTTATATTTCACTATAATTTAAAACACGCACGTTTTAATATTTTTGTGCGATTTTTATTTGGAACCGTGATGAAACAAACCACAATATTGAATCTCAATAAAAAAGGTGACTCTCAGCATTCATCGAGTGAAATTATGTGACATATTTGCGAATTTGAGCGAAATGGGCGTTTATTTATTGTTCCCCTGCAAAGATAAACGACACAACATGTTACGGGCATAAATGACGTGGAAAAATGAGGAGTTCTGTAGCTTAAATTTTACGTGAAATGAAAAAAAAAAAGCTTCATACAAACGGAAATACAAACGAACCTAAGGCCTCAGCTCATACGATGAAAAACTGAGGTAAGATTCGCATTTTCTCGTTCATTAATCCCGAGCGCATAGCACGCCGTACCAGGAGAATGTTTTATACTGATCCTGACTTGGGCATCTGACGTTCTATGTTTTGGTGCCAAAATTACTTTGAAAAACGCGATTACAAACCCATTTCGCAAGACTGGTAATTCTGTGTTTTATATGCCTCGCGCATTTGTCACAAAAAACCTTATGAATGAACAAATCCGGATTTCGAAAGTACATTTTTAGTCAGGGAACTTAAATCACAATTCACTCCGTTGACTTTTGGCCGGCTTGCCGATGCCACTAAAAGCAGTGCGTTTTTTATTTTGTTATCTTTTTGCGGGAATGTCATTAATCTTGGCAGGGCTGCAAGGAAAACATACAACAAACTGACATATGTGGCGAAATACAACCACAATTCGACAACGCTTATTCAGGCAACAGTCTTTCGAATGTATCGATCAACTTCGAGAGCAGCATATTTTAGGATTGCGTACGTGACAGCACCTTCAATTTTAATCATACTTTCTGTTTGGTTAATATTAAATGAGCGTTTGTGTCCCGTAAGGGCCTAGACTTACGACCTTACGTATTCTCAAAGTTTGTGGAGTAGGCTTGCTTGAGATTTTGACTTTAAAGACACTCACAGCTAAAGAATCATAGAGCGTGACTGGTCCCGGGGATATCATAAGCCACCCCCTGGGTTTCTTAAGTTCTCAGTGGGAATATAGTGCCGACAATGACTTGGGTTTGTGCCGGTTATACAGGCTTTGAGACTGCTTCCATCTCTCTTTCATCGGTTAGGATCAGAGTAATCAAACACGCGCGTAGGCGGGGGGCTACATTGACTGCCGGCTGACTGATACTATTTTGTGGCACGCTACACCTCTGTTCACAGTCGATGAGATTTGAACCTAAAAAAGACACGGTTCCTTACTAAATGTGTCTCAAGAATGAGCATGGAAGAGTTAAGAACCGTTCACGCACTTGCGTTCGCTTACGACCAAGTTCTTGCGATATATCATATACGACGAAAGAACAGTCTGGTACGCTGGCGTCATCTCTATGAGGTGACCCTGGTACTGCATTTCACCAGAGCGAAGGTTTTATAGTATTAGCAAGATCAAATATACGTACTATATTTATGAAAAATAGTCGTTAATGACATTGTCAAACGTTGTTTGAGCCGATAGTGAAAGAATTGATGCACGAACAAAAAAAGTAAATATACGGAAATTTTAAGTGTTCCACGACTAACCGATTAATGACGCCAGTGTGTGCTCTTGTCGCAAGAGATCACAAATGGGTTTAACGCACTCGGTCGTAAGCAGTTGAAAGTGTGTGAACCAGCCTTCAGAACGTGAACGCGAACAGCGACCCGAACTCACCACAAATATCCTGGACGAGGCCATGGCGTCACGGCCGACGAGCACAGCTCAGCCGCCTTCCTCCGAGCGCCCGAGCAGGCGTCAACACCTGTCCTCGACAAGAGCTATGGGCTCCTTCTGACCTCCTCTTCGTCACGCAGTCTCTCTTATACCCCGATGCGCTCTCTGCCGCTGACGTCATAGAATGAACAGTGTACGCCCCCCCCCCCCCCCCCCCCTTGTTCTTCTACCGTCGAGAGACTAGCGCTCGAACGGGAGTCAGGACTTTCCTGCCACCTATTCATCCACTCTCTGCTCTGTCTCGTCGTATGCCGTCCCCCCGCCTGCCCAATCGCCCGAAACGGAGATTCGGCGGTTCCTGCCGTCGTCCTGCCGGCTCTTGTCTTTCTTGCAGTTTCTTATGTTGTTCTTTGGCAGTCACCTATTATTCGTCTCTCAGTTCGGTGCGCTTTCGGCGACCGTCTTAGCTGTTGTCTGTTGTTTGTAATGTTATGGTCATTGACGTTGCCGTCCCTTGGTGTCGGCTCACATTTACACCTACACTGACGGCCTGAGAGTGGATATTGTTTTTGTATACTACGAGAACTATCCTTTATGGTGTCAGTAGAGCTTTGTTTCAGAGCGTTAAATCAGCCGCGCTCGCTCTTGTCGGTTCCTGAGGCAGTTCTTTGCTTGGAGGCTTGCCACGTTGCCTCCGTTACGGACGGTGGCACGCTTTGTTCAATCGAGTTCACAACTGCGTCGGTGCGAGAATTGGGATAGTGAGATTTAAACTGTGAATCGTATAACAATCATCGACCCAGTTTGGCACTCATAAAGAGTTTCTCCTAGACGTGGTGTTACGCTGCAATCTAGGAAACGTGTCTGATTACCATTTTCCTTGGTATGAAAGGGCCACCTCATCTGAATGAATAAAAAAGAGAAGTGTGCTTATTCTGAATAACTTTATTTGGACAGAACAAAGCCTGTTAGCGCGATGCCGATGACTTGAAATGTGCGTATACTGCGCATCGCGCTTTGAGCGGTGAAAGTACATAGCTTCCGATTCTACCTTCCTGCGCCTCTATCCGTCACTGTGCAATATACATTGTCTAGTCTTAAGCTCACACCTTCAGTGCAAGAACAAAAATACAACATCCATAAGTCAAAGTCAACCGGTTTCTGTGTACCTAGTGAATCGTCGTGTATTTCGCCGTTGGCGTTGCTGTGTCTGAATGGTTAAACCAAGCCGTTTTGGTGTATTCTTTTTTAACACAAAATGTGTTTCAGCTCTTGGATCCGCGAAGAAAGCGTGGCGGAACGCCATGAAAACTTACGAAATCTGTAACACGCACTTCAGAACGCGCTCCGACAGGGATAAGACCCACGACCCCATGGTTATGAGCCCTAACACTCTACCACTGCACTAAGGGGAGGCATTTTACTTCCCTATTACACGATAGAGACATTTCAGCACAAACACAATTTTTCGATTTATATTGCATTTTCGTTCTACTCACAAATTGTCAACGTTTAGCCTAACGAGTTATATCTAAATACACTCTTTACTGGCTCTTGGCATCTTAGAAATACAGTCAGTTTTAATCTTTCTCATACGCCCAATTGAACACCGTACGCCGGCGTTCGGCCTTTAAGTTCGCGCAGTGGGAAACAAGGGTAGCTAGTGTTGTTTCTACCCACACATCATCCAAACCAGAGCGTGGTGCTTTGACGTTACCACGTGCTCTCATCTCCTCCTCCTTAATTTCTGTCCGTATAAAAAGAAAATAAACCAAGAAGAAACAAAAAACTGCAAAATTCATCACAAGCTTTAAAGAATGCCGCTGGGACACATTCTGTGTATACCGACTTCATTCGTTGAATCAATACACGTTTTACCTGTTTTCTTATTTGACGTGATCATACGCAGCACGTTTTCCCCGATTGACTCTTTTACATAGTTACCCTTGTTTTAACGATGCTGGAAAAACTATGGCACATTGTGTCTTCTAGCCACTTTAGTTCCCAGCTTGCTACTTACTTTAGAAGTTAAGAGTGACAGTGTGCCACTGGCCTTGTCCCAAGATATTTTCTAACGCCATCTTTCCATTTCCTGAGGATTAATAAAGAGGTTTTACAACACCCACATTGAGATCTGCCAGATATTTCGCCCAATCCTCGGTGTATCGATTTCGGCCCAAAGTTTATCTAGCAGGCGCGTGTGTGCACAAGGGCGGGTAAGAGACTCTCGCAAACATGTCGGTGCTATATTTCTCCTCGTCCTCTTCAGATCTTTGTAGGAACACGAAAGCACACACACTTTCGTCATCACTTTATAAGTAACATAGGGTTCCTAACTGGAAAAAGTGAGTCTGTACGATGGCAATGAATGGGGTGTGTATTCTGTTTCTCCCGGCAGCGTTGTGTGAGTGTGTTACGGCTTGCTTTGATTTGCTCTGTATCCTTATCCTTTTACTCAGCGGTAATGTAGAGAAAAACCCCGGACCGCTGACTGAGGAGCAGATGAAAGCAATCCTTGATGGCCAAAAGATCCTCAACTGTAGCATAAACTCAATCAAAGAGAGATTAGATCAGCATATTACGCAAATTAATAAGTGGCTCTCATCTATTGAAACTAAAGTCAAAGCAATTTCGGATTCTGTTCCCAAGCTTGAAGCGTGTAAGGAGCTTGTTCAGAACTTCAGAAACCAATTCTTGACGTTGAGCACCAGAATTGATAGCTTAGAAAACAACAACAGACAAAGTAATCTAATAGTGTACGGACTGGACGAGTACGTGTCTGAAACTCACGCTCAGCTAAAAGAAAGGAGATCGTAGACATTTTTGAGAAAACAACTGGGTGTGAAGGTACCTTCAACTGAAAAACTTCATCGGCTTGGGACACAACAAGAAAGGAAAACTCGGCCTGTACACAGTAATGAGTTGGTCTAGTTGGTGTTACATTTTAAAAGTGTAAAAACAGCGCAAAAAAGACACGGACATAGAATGTGTACACACACAGAGCGCGGACTTTCAACTGTTTAATTCCTGAAAAAAAAAAAACAAAGACGCCCACCGTCGTGCCCACATACATCCAATCACATCACGTCACGTACGTCACATCATACCAACTGCCCATTTCGTTGAAAACTGCTGATAAACGCAAGTTCGCAGTCATATAAACCAATCGAGGGAGAGCTGACACACTTATCGTTGTACTTTGAAATAAAGAATGCTTCCGCAATCTCTCTAGTTGTCTTCTGACGATGCTTTGCAAGAATCTCGGTGTCGATTAAAACAAGGAGTGCACCCACATCTATCACAGTGCACCGCTAGGTTTCCTGACGGTGACAACTTCATTGAGCACGCATGTTCCCGCAATCTGTCGTTTACACAACGGCCTGTTTGGCCGATGTATACCTTCTTGCACGTTAGGGCAATATCGGCCTGAACTTATGCGGAGAGCAAGTCGTCTGCTTCTTGCGCAGGAGTTGCGGTGGCGTCAGAACGACGCCAAGCTCTGATTGGTTTTGATTGAAAGGATAGTGGGTAGACCTCAATGCTAGATGCCTTGAGGTACCCACCATTGTTTTTATTATTCAATAAGAGCTTGGCGTACTGACATCCTCGCAAGCCCTGTGCAAGAAGCAGACGAACTTGCGCTCGGCAAAGGATTTCTCTTACTTCCATATATGGAAGTAAGGAAAAAACATCGTCACCTTTGGGCATACGCGAAAATGCTCCCAGCAATATTGATCGGAGAAACGTTATAATGATGGTATTGAACTGCAGAAGTGTGAAACATAAAGTGGAAGATTTGTCAGGATTGATTAGCTCTGTGCAAGCTGATATAGTCCTTGGAACAAAGTCCTGGTTAGATGGTTCTAGGTATATCAGAACACGTGGCATTTCCTAGCTCGTTTAACGCCTATAGAACAGGTAGGTCATTTCAGGGGGGAAGGGTTTTCATAATGGTGCACAGCTCCTTGAGAAGCTATCAACTAGATGTTTCATGTAATACTGTTGAATCACTGTGGTGTAGTGTTGGTTTGCCTGATAATAACAATTTCACTGTGGAAGTGTTCACAGACCCCCTCTTCTGATCCTGCTACTATTGAGGTCCTTCACGACCTAGTATCTAGCATTTCCAATGATTGTGTCGCGATTGGTGACGATTTTAATTTACCAGATACGGCATGGAGCGATAAACAGTACATGTGAAACCATGAGTCGGCTGAACCTTGATCTTGAATGCACGGTAGACAGCTTAGCTGTTACGCAAAATGTCCTTGAACCTACACAAACCTCAAACATACTTAACTTGTTCTTCTGTAATTACCCTACTGTTGTTAAAAAAAGATCCGATGTCATACCTAGTATTAGTGACCACGGTGCTGTTGTTTCAACCCTTGTCTTTCGGGTTCCCGCAAAAAAACGTTCGTACAAAGAGAAAGGTGCTGTTTTACGAAAAGGGGGATTATGAAGTGGTGAGTTCCGAGCTACATAATCATTTCATCTCGTTTGAATGTCTTGCAGAGAGAATGAGCGTGCATGATGCATGGGTTTTATTTAAACGAAGAATTTTCAGTTTAACAAAAAAATACGTTCCTAGCACATACTCATCGAAGCTAAAAAAGAGAGAGAAACCATGGATCACCGGTAGCCTGCTCCGTCTAATAAAGAAGCGCAAGCGTGTGTGACTCTTTGTGTCACACACGTTGCGTGTGTGACTCTTTGGGAAACCCGCGTTCTGACTCTTTGAGTCACAACACGGGTTTCGAAAGGGATATTCATGCACTACACAACTGACCGAGCTATATCACGATTTGGTTACGAATCTTGACGGTGGAGGACAGATTGATTGTGCGTTCTTAGATTATAAAAAGGCATTTGACGTAGTGTCACACTTACTGTTATTACACAAATTATAGCTCCTAAACCAAGGCACTGCCATACTTAAGTGGATAAAAGCATATCTATCATCACATCGTCATTGTGTTATTTTGAATAGGTGAAAGTTTTCATTTTATTGAGGTTACATCTGGCGCTCCGCAAGGCTCTGTTTTGGGACGGTTGTTAATTTTAATATTACTTAATGATATTAATGATGGTCTGAATTCGAAAGTACGATTGTTTGCAGATGATTGTGTCGTTTACATATGTATAACAAACGATAAGAGTTACACATGGTTGCAGGCTGGCCTGAGTTCAATAGATCAATAATGTAAAAAATGGGAAATGAAGCTCACCGTTAAAAAAAAGTGTCCATGTTTGTTTTACCCGCAAAACCAAGGCGAAAATTGAAACTTCTTATAAGTTGAATGAGAAAGTTGTGCCCAAGAACCAAGCATTTAAATATCTAGGTGTGACAGTATTAGCTGACTGCACGTGGAACGCTCACATTGACGATGTTATAATGAGGGCCGGCCGAGCACTTGGATTCTTGAACCGAAATTAAAAACAAAAATCCACTAAAACTATTTAGAAGCTCATCTACCTTAACTATGTACGACCAGTTTTGGAGTACGCCTGTACCGTCTGGGACCCTTCACAGCTAAACCATGTTGTTGCATTCCAACGAATTCAGAATCGCGCAGCTCGATTCGTCCTGACGCAGTACGACCGTTTTGAGAGTGTCACCAACATGATTAAAGAGTTGGGATGGTATCCATCGGTACAACGGCGAAACAATTTGCGCTTGAATTTTTTATGCAGTATACCACAGGCATTAATAACTCATACTATTTATTACCTTCAAATTACACATATAAAAAGAGCACATATATAAAATACGGGAACTTCGCACCAGGACGGAATTGGGCAAAAGTTCGTTTTTGTAAAATTCATTAAGGACTAGAATGCCTCGTCTTGTGAAATAGTTCGTGCCGGAAATACTGAAATGTTTTTCTCGTGCATATTCGCCCCCTGCGATAATGCCTGATGGCGCTGCAGGACCACCATAAATAAAGAATAAAGAAATATGCGTTTCTTTTTCAGTTAGCGTTCGTCTATTGTTAGCGCTGTTTGTTCACTTCTTTCATTTTCTAATGACATCTACCACTCCTTTCTTGTAATGTATGCTGTACTAACAAGCCAAAGCGTCTGTCGTACACTCTTAAAAAAGATTAAAAAGTTAGTAGAGGCAGCAGTTACTACCTTTTTCTGGCCGTTACCACATTTTTACTAACTATTTATTCGACAGGTAGTAACCGCAGCTGCTACTAACTGGAAGGTTTGAGCTAGGTATCACCACTAGTTTCGGCAGCTTCTATGCGGGGAAGCGAGAACATTGCTGATAGGAAAGCTGTTTTATTGACTCTCGCAAATAATTACTGTGTGTGCATTTACTTCTTAGCAAGAGATACATACCTTTGAGTGTTTAGAAACCTTCTTGGAGAACAATATTGGTGCGAAAGCGGAACCCTATTTGTAACATCGTTCATGGGCGGGGTGGTCACTGACCAAGCCACTTCTTTCAAATGATCAGTATAAAATACGCATGGGTAGTCATTGGGTTCGCGTGTCGTCGTTTGTGTGTTTGTGTGTTATATGTGCTCTAATTTCTTGCCCACGTGAAATGGTCATGTGTCGAAATGTGCATGCAATACGACGCGGCGAGAAAATAAATCATATCCCAGCGATAATACTTTTTTGTGCCAGTTTAATGGTAGTAGCGGTTACTAGGTCTTGCAAGAGTTACTGCCAATTACTAGTTAAAGGTAGTGAAAGGTACTAGTTTCTATTGATGGGGCTAGTAACCGTCACTAGCTTCTTGAGCTAATAACGTTTCTAGCTTGACCGTTACTAACTGCAGATAAGAACCTAGTGAATGTTGTGGCAATCAGTTACTAGCTTTTAGTTACTAAGTACGGCGACATTTTTACTAAGAGTGTAGGGTTGTAAAAGATAGACGATGCCTCTTCTCGCGCATCTAGATTTTGCAATATAAAAGAAAGCAAAGCAACGTGTATTATTGACTATCCTGTCATTACAAGATACGAAAAACAAACACACACGTTTGTGTTTTGATTTGGCTGTTGCTATATCCTGCCACTATTTAACACGACAGAGCCAACTCCAGATACAACGAAGCAAAATACCTCTGCCTTATATATTTTAACCTATGCCAATCGACGTTGCTTCCAAAAGAGCAGTTAAAGCCTGATCGATTCTCTCGACCCTTCTAGATTCGAATGCCGAGGCAGCGTGCAACTTCAACTAAGAAATCCTTTTTCGTTAGCAAGTTTCTTCTGTGTCTGATGCCGGCCGTAATCTCCAGGGATATTAAGAAACACAGCAAAAACAGGCACGGTTCTGGGCAGTGTGTGTTCCAGCTCATTAGGTCAATCGATTTTTTCAGCGGCTTTGCAGGAAACGGGAAGCTGCGGAACGCGAAATAGCAGACTCTCGACGTCTGTCGTGCGCACACCTTGTATTGCTACACCAGTGCGCGTAGGAATCCCCGGCAAAGTACAACCTGGCGACTGGGCCATTTGTCCTCGCCCGGGAATCACTTTTTTGTTTTTCTCCAAGAGAGGGGTCTCTGTCTGGCGACTGCCTTCTTATGGCTAAATCTTCCCCAAACTTTTGTTTCCGCCTTAAAAGTCACTGAGGCGTAAGCGAAGTCTTTTTCTTTGGTAAGAGTTGATACTTATAGTTACAAAACGGAGAGCTCCAACTTTGAACGTATTGGGCTGTAGCTGCGTTTGCTACACAAACCAGCATCTTCGGAGGAAGATCTATATTCAAAAGACTTACACAGGGGCTGCGAATGATACATTTATTTTCTATAGAGTCACCCACCCAGGTGACGAGATAGCCTTCAATCAACGTCCTACAGTTAATATACAATCATAGGTTGTTAAAAATGTAGGTCGGTGAAATTCGGTTTTAATCGGATGATTTGCTTGAGTCGGTGACTTTAGTTTCTTGAGCGCTTATATTATGTAGGATATGCCACGGATTAACTTGCGGCCTGGTCGAGGTTTGCTTCTACAATTATATTCTCAGTTGGGTGGAGCAAAGTTTTTCTTTCAGTCATAAATCTTGTTGATTTATGACTGAAAGACGTCGTCCAACCGCTGCCTGGACGTGCAGCAGTACGTACCCACTGCCAAAACTAGAAGACATTTTAGCCACTGTGGCTGAAACAACGTTTTTTCTAAGATAGACTTAAATTGGGCTAAGGTTCCAGCGCATCCTGAATCGCAGCTGAATTTGACGATCAACACGCACCAACTGTTCCAGGTGACACGGTTGGCGTCCGACATCGCGTACGCGCCGGCACAGTTTCAGACGATAATGGACAACTTGCTCGCGGGCCTGCAAGGGGTTACCTGCTATTTTAACGAACTCCTAATAACGTGGAAAATGGGCGTGGACAAAGCCTTTCCGAGTCAAGGAAGAACATTCCGAGTTTTTGAAGTCGAGTCTCAAGTTCCTGGGGCATCAGGTCAGTGGCCAAGAAATAGCCGCATCACAAGAAAACCTGCAAGTGATCCTTAGTGCACTAAGCCACAAGACGGCAGACAGCTACGGTCGTTCCTGGGAATGGTGACGTTGTACGGGAAATTCCTTCCCGACCTGTCCAGCAGGCTAGCGCGTTTGAACGAGCTACTGAGGATGGATGTCGCCTGGTCATGGAGCGAACGGTGTGAAGACACTTTTGACATAGTAAAGAAACTTCTAATTGGCGCACCTGTCCTGGCTTACTATGACCCCAAGGCAGAGCTCCAGGTTGCCTGTGACGTATCGGCGTACGGACTCGGCGCTGTCCCCTCCAAGGTGTACGCCAATGGTGTAACTACACCATAGCGTTTGCTTCAAAAACAGTGCAAATAACTATAATCAGCTAGAAAAAGAGGCGCTGGTCATTGTGTTTGCCGTGAAGAAGTTTCACGTGTATGTTTTTGGGCGGTCTTTTCTGCTGGCAACAGACCGAGTATCCGGTTCGAGTCTCGTCCTGACCAGGACCGGACCGGGATACCGAGAGTTGCCGCGGCGCGCATGCAGAGGTGGGCTATCATTCCCTCCACTTACCAGTACCGGTTTATACACCAGCCAGGTCAACTCAACGTGGAGACGGACTGCTTGTCGCGGATTCCAGTTCCTGATCTCCAAAAGGAGAGCAGCGAAGACGACGTCGCGACATTTCTGAGACATGGTCTACAGTCATTTTCGGTGAGCAGCCAGGAGATAGCTCTACCGACAGCAAAAGACAAAGAGCTTTGTCAAGTTGACAGCTATACCTGGCTGCGCGCGTGCCTCACAAATGTAGAAAATGGGCTTAAATTATACTTTGCGAGAAGGAACGGACTGACATGCACCAACGTTGCCTGTTGTGGGGAATGCTGGTGGTGACCCCAAGTGGACTTCGGGAGCGCGTACTAGAGGACCTGCATGGGGGGCACCCAGGGATTGTCCGAATGAAAGAGCTTGCCCGCAGCTACGCTTGGTGGCTGGAAGCCGACTAGAACATCGAGCGTCTCGTCTGGACGTGCGAGACCTGCCAGCAACAACGGTGCCTTCTGGGTCCGGCACCGCTTAATCCCTGGTCTTTTTCGACTCCACCGTGGCAACGGCTAAACTTGGCATTGACGGGCCCTTTCTAAGGTCGTCCCGTTTTGGTGAGTTTGGACTCGCGCTCCAAGTGGCCCGAAGTTTTTCCAATAGGCAGCACTTCGGCCGAAGCCATAATTGAAAGGCTCAGAGAGCTGTTTAGTCCTTTTAACCTGCCGGGTACGATTGTAAGTGATAATTAACCCAAATTTGTTCTCTAGAGTTTCACATTTCCTGCCAAAAAACGACATGCGACACGTCAGGACCGCACCTTACCATCCGTCGAGTAACGGGCTGGCGGAGCGTTTTATTGGAGTCCTGAAGGAGTGGAAGGAAGCGCCGAAAGACGGGGACAAAAGAAGTAGGTAACAACAACACGTGGCGCACTCGCAACTGAAGGTTTATTGGAAAATACAAAGACTTAAATACTATGACAAGCCACTTCATTTCCTGCCACCCCACTCTCTCTCTAAAAATAAAATCTCCTTATCTAACAATGCCACAGACGGCTCGCTGACGCACTTATCAACGCCCCTTGTTTTGATAATGAATGCTTCGTGAACTTCCCTTGTGGTTTTATCGCTGTGTCGTCCCAGGATGGCTGTGTTAGTAAACAGTGGTGTGCACGGGCATCTATCGCAATGTACGGCCAGATGCCCAGACGGCGTCTGTTTTACAGCTGATGCATGTTCTCTTGCACGTTCATTGACGCAGCGGCCAGTTTGTCCTACGTAGGAACGCCCACATGATAATGGAATGTCGTAAACGACAGGATGAACACTCCAAGAACTTATTTCTGTGTTTTTTTGTGCATTCTTGTCTGTCCCTGAGTGGGTAATTAATTCGCTTGCACAAAGACGAAAGTTTGCTAGGGGCCGTGAAAACAACCGGTACGTTGAAGCGCCCCGCAACTTTTTTCAGGTTGTGGGAGACGGCATGTAGGTAAGGAATGACTGCTGGTCTGCCTTTTGGTCGTTCATGTGTTTTCTGTGGAAGGCCTCTAAACTTTCTCTTCATTCCATCTGCTACATCAGCAAGTGTTTTTACCGTGAACCCCGCAGCTAATAATAATAATGATAATTAACCCAAATTTGTTCTCTAGAGTTTCACATTTCCTGCCAAAAAACGACATGCGACACGTCACGAAAGTTTAGAGGCCTTCCACAGAAAACACATGAACGACCAAAAGGCAGACCAGCAGTCATTCCTTACCTACATGCCGTCTCCCACAACCTGAAAAAAGTTGCGGGGCGCTTCAACGTACCGGTTGTTTTCACGGCCCCTAGCAAACTTTCGTCTTTGTGCAAGCGAATTAATTACCCACTCAGGGACAGACAAGAATGCACAAAAAAACACAGAAATAAGTTCTTGGAGTGTTCATCCTCTGTCGTTTACGACATTCCATTATCATGTGGGCGTTCCTACGTAGGACAAACTGGCCGCTGCGTCAATGAACGTGCAAGAGAACATGCATCAGCTGTAAAACAGACGCCGTCTGGGCATCTGGCCGTACATTGCGATAGATGCCCGTGCACACCACTGTTTACTAACACAGCCATCCTGGGACGACACAGCGATAAAACCACAAGGGAAGTTCACGAAGCATTCATTATCAGAACAAGGGGCGTTGATAAGTGCGTCAGCGAGCCGTCTGTGGCATTGTTAGATAAGGAGATTTTATTTTTAGAGAGAGAGTGGGGTGGCAGAAAATGAAGTGGCTTGTCATAGTATTTAAGTCTTTGTATTTTCCAATAAACCTTCAGTTGCGAGTGCGCCACGTGTTGTTGTTACCTACTTCTTTTGTCCCCGTCTTTCGGCGCTTCCTTCCAGTCATGTACAACCAACTAGCCCAACTTAACATTCTGTTCCTGAAGGAGGGTATACAAAAAAGATGCCGGGCCTCTGCCTTACAATTGTCCAGGTTCTTGCTAGTTTACAGAACCCGCACCACGCCACAACCCTTCAGAGTCCGGTGGAGTTGCTACTTGGGTGGTGGCTGTGGTGGCTCCCAACCCGTCTCGGCAGACTTCTACCCTCTACAAACAAACAAAAAAAAAAACCGGTTCGCCGCAAGCAAACAGCTCTACAAGTGAACCGCGGTAGCCGTCAGCGACACTTCGAGTCGGGTGGCAATGTTTCCGTCAAGACCTTTCCGCCGAACGACCGGTGGTTGCAGGGTCTCATCGTGGCTTGATCGAGAACAGCCTCCTCCAGGCTGAGCGTGGCCACACCGCGGGGGAGGTTCGTGTGGCGGCGACACCAAGACCATTTGCGGTCGTGTGATGTCGTAAACCCTAAAACTTTCGTAATCCCAGAAACTCCGGACAGCTAGCTGTTAATGCCGAGTGACCTAACTCCACCACCTGCAACAAGGTAAGTGACCGGAGGAAGCTGCCTGCCGGAAGTCCTGCCACAAGACAAAAACAAAGAACAAGACACGCGGTCGACTTCAACGTCTAGTCCCCTTCCATCCCATCGACAAGGAGTACAACGCCGGCCCCCGGAACCGCAACGACGTCCACCGGACGGGTTCTCGCCATGAAGAACTAAGTGATGTGTGTCGTTCAGAACTTTAATTTATTGAATTCTAATCAGAACTCTAATGCGTTGTAAAGAACTCTATGTGCTGTTTCCCACTAATTAAAACAAGGTATTGATGCGTGTGAACTCTGCGACAATTACCAATGAACATTTAAACTAAGTGTGGGGGAGTGTGATATCACCGATAAGATATATGGCCCAGAACCGCTCTTGGGGCACGTAGCACGCTGTCCGGTTACTGTACGACCCCACCAGACTTGGAAAGTAATCCGCTGCAAGTAACGGATTACTTGTAATCTGTTACTTTTTCAAGTAATTTTGTAATTGCCACGTTACTTTTTTGTGGCAGTAATTTGTAATGTAATTTTGTTTCAAAATATTGGTAACAAATTACTTCCATTACTCGTTACTTAAAAAGAAATTGACTGTTAATACGATCATAATAGAGCAATATGAGCAGGCAAATCAGCAGCATAAAATTGCAAGTTCAACAAAATAGAAAACATTGTGAAGACGAGAATAACAAAAAAAAAAACAGGATTTTTTTTGGATGATTGGTTACTAGAGCCACTAGAAAAACGTGCAAGTCGTATACAACTATGCGAAAGAACAAAGATCAAGAAGGCAACGCCTAGTAGATTCGGCTTCTTTGCATCGCCTTCCATCATGTTTTTCTCCTTCTCCAGGGCAGGAGAAAGCTCTTCGTGTTTATTTGTTTTTGACTTTTATACCGCTTGAAAGGCCCGTTTGAACTGGGAGCTTTCGTAGATCGGTTTCTAGAGTTCCTCGACATGCTCGCCCAAAGGAGTGGCAGAGTTGCCCATTTGTTTTCCCCGAGCCGCCATGCCGCTATTCGCTGAGATCGATCACGTGAGGAGGAAAGCATCCAGCGCCGTGCAGGAAAGCCACCGCTACGGTCGCTTCGCCGACGTTGCACGCGCCCCGGCGTATGTTCCCCTGCTTCCGCCGCCTTCTCCTCCTTTCCTGTTTTCCATTTGCGGCCGCGCGCGCGGCGCTGCTATTTGCCGAAGTCCGTCACGTGACGAGCCAAGCATCCAGAGGCGTGCAGGAAAACCGGCGCAACGGCCACCCGCCTAGGCTGAATGCGCAACTCTGCTGCCGTACGTAGCTATATACAGAAACTCTAGGTTCCTTTCCTCCGAATCTCCTAGTGGAGGTAGACGCTGCTACTGAGCATGCACACCGATTGCTTTGCCTGCAGAAATGGAGGGATCATTTCCGGTCGCCGTAGGCTAGCGGGATGGCGGGCGGGGTTGCAGCTTTCGCGGCCTTGTCAGCTTACAGGTGAACGCAATGCACCTACATTCTTTCTCTTAAATACAGTATTTTATTTTTACAAGACTACCATAATGCGGACGTATGACAGACGGAAGTAGCGTTGCAGAACATTTTTGAAAACATCAAAATCGTTCTTATTGGTTTCTTGATAAGTGTACGGGAAAAGTAACGTGAAAGTAATTAGCAACGTAACTAGTAAAGTAATCCGTTACTTTTCAGCGAAAGTAATTTGTAACGGTAGTTTATTGCATTTGAGGCTCGGCAATTTGTAGTTCTAGTCGATTACATTTTTCAAGTAACGGGGACAAGTCTGGCTCCACTCAGTGCTGCAACCATGTGCGAAATCCCGCTCCTGGTTCGGTATCAATAAAGGAATGCAGCAGCGAACCCACATTGGATACAACACAAACAAACAAACAAACCAAGATATATAAACGAATGAATGAAATAATTAAATATTTATTTATTAATTATCTTATACATGTTACCCCGCAGCGCCAAAAGGCATTATTGCAGGGGGAGGGGGGGGGGGGGGGGTTACATTTGTACGAGAAATACAGTCCATCAAAATCACACGAAGGAAAGCAAGTTCGCACTTCAAAAATTGCGCTACAGAATCATAACACTTCACCGAATGGAATTCACATGGTCATCAAAAGAATGCCAGCAAGAAATATGAATTTCGGTGCGGACAACAAGTATCGAAACATGTATATCTCTCCGATGCGCAATTGGGGAAATAAAAAGTACTTGTATTTTTTGCCGATCTTATCAATCATCACATTTCCAGGGATCTTGAAAAAAAGAGCACACCCAAACACAGTGTTGCAGACCACGCACTCTGAAAACGCAGTCACAGAAAGAAAATTTAGTTTTTACGCCCAAATATTGCGTGATAGTGTATCTAAAAAAGCGCAGTAGATGAAATCACTATAGTGTCATCAGGTCATTCCTTCGATTGTTTATTAGTATTGGGAAAAATTAGACTTTTTATACATTGGTCCTTGCTGCAAACTCTTTAATTTTCTTATAATAATCTAGTCTGCGTGATACAAAGTTTTTTGGTTTTATTAATTTAGACGTATCCAGTCCAGGTGAATTATGGTAGTATATCATATGTAAAAAGATTTAGGCGAAGACGGCGTCTTCTAGAGTTTAATGGTTCCCAGTCTAATTAACGTTTAAGAGCACTAACGCTTTGATTGCAATTGTATTTTTTTTGTAACAAACCTAGCTGCTTTGCTTCGTATTTGCTCGATTGTTTGTTTTAAGTAGCATTCGGTAGTGTCCCAGAGGCTAGAGCACGCAGGTGTATTGTAAAATAAGCATCACAAAAAAAAACAAAAAAAACAGTGTGATTTTTAAAGTGGAAGGACAGCCTCGAAAGTTTCTTCTTAAAACATTTATTGGAGATCATGGCCTTGTGCTTCTCTCTACGTGTGATCACTAAACGTACACAACATTAATATTTAATTTATTTGTGTTCTTAGTTGTACAGTTGCATATTTAGGGAACTTTATAAACAATGTCAACAAAACCTGAGACTTTTTATGCTCCTATTTTATTTCCCAAAAATATGTAACCATTCTCTTTCTAAATATTTTACAGCCAAACCAAGGGCGGCTGCTTACACTTAAAGGGCCGGTTGATACATATTTTGTTTCCATATGTATCGACATCGTCAATAAACGTCTACTTCTCATTTTTTCCAGACGTTTATCACCTCTAAACATGTTGATTGAGTTGTGCATTTCGTAATATGGCTATCTAGAAAATATTTTTAATGATGCAGTCCATTTTATTCATTTATTTCTAAGATGGTAATTTAACTAGCTTTACTCGTATTCCCCTAAAAAACCGTAGTAAAAAATGGGCTGCTTTCAGCGAAGAATTAGTGATTTACTCTTTCGTGCGGTTAATTAAGATATATGTGGTTGAATTTTAAATTAGCTTGCCATAATTTTATCGAGACGTATACGTTTCTAACACCAAAGTGATGGTTTCTTCCTCCAACAACCAAATCTTGTAAGAGCTACTTCAAGTAGTTCATGAATAAAATGCGACACTTTTTTTTTCTCTAAATGTGACAACGAGTATGGTATATAAGACATTAATTTTGTTTCGAGTAGTTAGACCTGAAAACAGGCTGGTTGAACGGAGACCTCCATCCTATCTTGCTTTCCCTCCTCCTTCTATCTGCCGAATAGCATGCATTTTTGTTTTGGTTTAGTTTCTGAGAAGGGGGCACGACCTCAAGTTAATGTTTATATTTTTATTTTTAAGCTAAATAGATTTTGTTATGTTTGCTTTAGCTTTACAGTTCCAACAGAAGGGCATTTTTGAGGCGTCCAACTTATAGCAAATCAGTTATTTATCCTTTTTCAGAAAGCTTCGGCATATATTTCGAAAGGTTTGGAGATCCTGCTTGAATATGATATTCGTTTTTAGTATGCAGGGTGTTTCCTTTTAGGCTTAAGTGATTCGTTTAAAAAAGCCGTGAAAGCTTCCCTAATGAAGTTTGTGTAGATCAGTTATACGGCCAGTGGGACATAATAAACAGAACCTAATATTTATCTGTTATAAATAGAACGTTAATTAACATTTTTTAGTTCATTATTGAACTAATCGTTAGGGATATCACCCTAGACTATGCCCCGCGGCCGTATAAGTCACCTACACAAACCACATTAGTGTACCTTTCGCGGCTTTTTTAATCTGTAACACCCTGTATAACTCTACTCGCCTTTAAATCATGAGCGTGGCATGTTTATATTATGCCCAGGATATGTATGGTAATTTGTTTCTGAATTGCAAACATGATTGTACTGCTGTTTCTCCTATCTTTGAAAATCAAAATACACGGGCTCGCCTTAATCCAATGCTTTTCTTAATACTTCAATGCAATTTGGTTACTTTCTTTAACTGTAACAAAATGTATCGATAAAGGAGTTGGTACATTTATAACTCCTAACATTTCCCCACAAGTAACTGATACACCGATTATAATAATTACTTTGTAAGCTGAACTACTATAGCCCCGGAAAAGACAGGCCATTAAAGCCCCAACGAATTGCGCAAAAAAATAATATTAAAAAAATAAAAATAACGGGATACAATGTGGAACCACGTTAATTGCAGTTTGGTTCACCAACGGCTGAAAACCCTTTTAAAGAATGCTTTTATGGGTCTGTTCCTAAGTCTTGCGGGTCGTGAAATGTTGTCATCAAAACGACAAACGAGCGTACAACGATCGCGTGGTTGGTGCCACTATGGGTTACGTCGTAATGATCACAAGACGGGACGTTCCGGCGCCACGTGACGTAGCTGTCAAGTTACATTGTCACGGGACGTGACGGCAGACACGTTACGTGAAGTAAAGTCACGCGACCTCATGGTGTTACGTGATGTCACCTGACGTCACGGTGTCACTGAGACCGTAACGTAGCGTGACGCGGTCACAGGGTTGGTGTCACGTGAACACGGCGCACTGGTGACGTCATGAATTTAGCTCGAAAATAACCATAATCGCCATGTAAGAGACCCTCAGTCTGCATTATGCTGATTTCGGACGTTTTATACCTATAGTGCCGAGATGTTGGACTATTTAAAAAAAAAAGAGATTTAATATAAAGAAGTTATTCCTTCGGAATAATGTTACTGACCATGGCAGACGCCAGGCAGAGCGTGTAAAGTGATCACTAACAAAATATCTAAAATCCCACTAATTAACTTTAATTAACTATTCGCTTTAGCCTGCACATTTCAATTATAAATACATGGCCAGTTCTGAAAAATACGCCATTGCTGTTGGAATTCGAGCAATTCCTAAACTCTGTTCCGCGCTATTATTTGCCAAAGTAAGGCTGTCTATAGTCCATCCTGCCGAAAGTAATGGGGAAAGAGCGCCGAAAACTTCGTGTCCTAAAAACAAAAAAAAAAAACAAAACAACGTGCTTTTGTTTTTTAAGACCGCGTTATTCTTAGATTTTTGGGCGCTGTTAGATGGACTCACGACGACTCGCTGCCCGCGTCCGCTGCGAACGTTGACGTTGCTTCGGAGTGAAAGTTCTGCCGACCCTTTGAGTTTAATTTTTGGTATCGGAGTGTCCTAATTAAACTTTCCAAAAAAATAGGTAGCGCGGAATCTACCGCGCATTTTAACGACGGGCAATGAATTGAAATGTGCTGGCCTAGGTAAATATTTCAAACGTGAATTGGCGATTTTGGAGTCATTAATTTACTACTTATTACTTTCCCCTCGTATCCTGACGTCAATCGCAGTCGACCATTTTAGTCCGAAGGAATTGTTTTTTTACTTTTTTATTTCAATTGATGTTTCGTTTAAATTATTCTAAATCGGTGAAACACCCCAAATGCCATCGTGTGCATTCCATACTGGATATCCAACGTGTCCATGTCTATTCTTCAGCAATATTGTTAATTTGAGCCGGTGTAGAGATAATTTCGCGAGCGATCGGCCTCTGCACGTTGGCACTAAGCCACGAAAGGGCGAATATTTTCATCATAACCGTGGGAAAGGAAACCGCAGCTGCAGAAAACGTCTCACGTACTAACGGATTTGTGCACTCCGGTTTGCGCACGTCCCCGTCCTCCGGGATGCCGTGATCGTATAGTGGTTAGTACCTTGCGTTGTGGCCGCAATAACCCAGGTTCGAATCCTGGTCACGGCAGTTGGTTTGTTTTTATTTTTTTATTTTAATTTTAAAATACCTATGGGTCTGTACAAAACAAAAACAACAACAACAACAAATACTTAATACAAATTGAATATGAATCATGCAGATGGTGCGCTGAAATCGGCTCATAGACATAACTAAGTATTGAGCGAGAGAACTGACGGAACTGAGCTAAGGGACAAGGGCTACATACTATATATATATATATATATAGTACGTATTTTTTTTTATGAAAAGTGATTTGGGTTGATTTTCTACTTCATACTGAAGAAGAAAAAAGGTAAGTAAAGAGTTGATAAAGTACTGAGAATCAATAAATAAAATGAGAGATATACATACATATCTCCAAATGCAACAGCGAAGTTTACATGCACATGCGACGTGCATACAGATGGAGGAAGCTTTATATCGCTGCGGCCAGCACCGTTTTGAATTTTATTTTATTTTCACAGTAGCGTTTGCCTCTTTTTATGTTAGGATTTCTATTCTTTCTCCCAATCAATTACACAAATCCAGTGCGTGTTGCTCAGAATGTGATGCAGATGCCGGGCACTGTTTTTTCTTTTTTTGAGCAATGTTGCCGGATGGGAGTTCGACAAGATCTATTTTGGAACAGTAGTTTTCTCTCGTTGCAAACAAAATGAGGCAGGTTATGCGAATGCTCACCTTTCTGGGCTTTCTGGTCTCCTGCTGACACATGGCTGGGAAGTGGACTGACCATGTGTTCCAGCAAGGACAATATAAAGCGAGCGATCCATGTGGTTGACTATTGACCCCAAGTTAAATTATTTAGAGTCGTACTGTGAAAAAGTTTGTTCGTCTTTCTCTTTGTAGTTTCAAATTTGAATAATTGTTTTCCTAATATTAACACCTGTAGTAGTAATTCCTCATTTTCCTGTGCCAGCAAGAAAAACAACAAAAAAAAAAAACGGTACAGTCCACGCTATGATGCCCACAACATAACTCACACACTGTAATACACGAAAACATAGGCCAGAATAAAACTAAAGGAATACCAGGCACACAAAATTTCTGCATGACCTGCCATTCAGTGTTTTGGTAAAAGTCATCAATTCACGTACATGCAAAGTGAACTTTCGAAGATAAATAAAAAAAAAATGTGTGGTTTTTAACACAAATCTTTTTAACTCTGGTAAGATAGGAAGCACGAGTTGAGCAGAAAGCGCAAAACAGTGTAAAATGTGCCATGAATATTACACATAATTTTAACACGAGACTGACTGACGACAAGGGAAAAGAGACAAGCACACCTGTTGGTGTCCGTCGTCTCCGGTAATAATCATGTGTAACGTTAACCAACTTGCCTGCTTATTAACCTCGTCTCCTGCCATAAATAAATCGGCCCGATTAAAATTTCTAGGATGCCATATCCGTTCCCCTGTGATATCGTTCTCATCCGTCAACACAAGAAAATTTCGGAGCTATCGCAAGCAGCACTTTGGATCCACGTTTGATAATGACAAAAATGGTCACCTTGGGACAGAGGAAGAAAACCAACCCCGAGATAATCGTAACCAGTTTCGCGGTCTTTTGTGCAGACCGGTTTACGTCTCTCTCGTCCTCTGGGATGCCGTGATCGTATAGTGGTTAGTACCTTGCGTTGTGGCCGCAATAACCCAGGTTCGAATCCTGGTCACGGCAAATGTTTTTTTTTGTTTTGTTTTATATGCAATATAGTGAAAATATTGTAATTTCTGCTCAATAAGTAATAATATTAAAAAAGATGTTTCTCAATAGAGTGGCGCTACTCACGAGTTCCTAAGTTAGTTCTTCCCATCATTCGTTTAGACCAGGCGTCTCCAAACTTTTTGGCTAAGGGGCCGGCTTAGCGATACACAATACTGTGGCAAAGAAAGGTCACCAGTCATTAATCAAAGCGCATAGAAACTTTGGCACATTCCTGCGGTAAAAAATACTAATTAGAACAATAAAACGAATGCTGAAAATATGCAATAGTTGCGACAGAGGACACTAAGCGCAATGTACACAAGAAGGCAATGAAATTTTAACATAGTTACACAGACGTGAAGGGTCTAAGAATGGTAATGCTGGTGATGAGAATGTTCAATTAATAATTTGGCGAGAGGACCCGCTTACGATGCAGTTTCTCTCATGTTTTTGATATCTTAGTTAGCGCACTAGAAGCGCGTCGCGGCGCCGTTTCTTCACGCGCACTTCTTTTTGCAACGCTAGCCGCGGGTCTGGACGCGGGCAGCGGGCCGGGCTTCATCGGAAAGAAAACGACCAGCCGTGGCCCGTCGGAAAACATACGCGGGCCGGGGTTTGGACGCCATTGGTTTAGACCTATACCAACTTGTTTAGACCCATACCAACCTGTTTAGACCTATGCAAAACTCCTTAGGCCTATACGAACTTATATAGACGTATACAAACCTCAGTAATTTACTTAGGTTTTGTTCCTACGCTCTAAGAAATGCCTGCGCGTTTACTTACCCGCAAAACACTCAAAGAGCCAATCTCTGCGATCTAGGAAATCAGCTATGCGAACGATGAGGCGGAATATCCGTTTAGGCCTAAAAATGAAGTATGCGCTGTGGCATTAAGCAATGCAGAGCGTCATGCTTGCATTGCGTAATGCCACCGCGCAGAGTACATTTTGAGGTCTAAACGGATGTTCCGCCTCATTGTTCGCTGAGCTGATTTCGGAGGGCGCAGAGATTGACTTTTGAGTGTTTTGCGGGTAAGTAGACGCGCAGCCATTTCTCAGAGTGTACTTCTTTCTAATCAAATATAAATAAGGTACTTGTAAGACAGTCATACCGTACTTTATATATCGTACATTTGTGCAGCACAAAAACAAGCTCCATAATAAAACAATACCACCACGGCCAATGTCAGCTCTTTCGACTCCCAGTTCCACGACAACGCGAGACTCCGTTTAGGTTACGAACTCTTCCGCGGTACTTTGAATCTGCCAACATAGTGGTTCGTAGGCCTCTTCCTTGCCTCGAAACCATCGAGGCAGCATTCCGTTATGTGCCCCCAGCTCTTGCAACGTAATTGAAAATTTGTTCTATGGCGTGTGACACACCCGCGCAGTTACCCTGCCGTGGGCAATCTACAGCGTGTCCCCGAAAACAATTTACAGTTAATTTTTTTTATTAGGAATGCAATTTACGCATTGCCGAGCTCTCGGTCTCCGCCCAAATGTAGAGCTAGCGGTACCGACCAGATGCAACTTTTAGAACGAACATATATTTTATTCAAATGTTGTAAGTGATTTTCTAAAACTTTCAATTGGGAAATGGGAAAATGGCGAGCAGACGACACAGTCGCTTGCCTGCTCCCTGCGCCTTTGTTTCGCTTCCTTCGTAAAATCTTTCCTCGCATGAGGTTCTCGTTCCAATGGGAATGAAGACGACTATATCCAAAAATAAGTCCCGCCGTTTTTTACGCCACAAAGGCCAAGAAGGATCTCGTCGAAAATGGGTTTATTTGTGTCCCACCTTCTCCGCTCTGCCTTGACTGCTTCTGTACTCGCTCGTAGGCCGAGGCTTCGAACGACAAGCTTTTTCAGTTCCGGCAAAGTGCCTTGTTGTGTCGCCCTTCAGTCAACTGCTGACGTTGCGCGGTCGGAACTGTCCCTCCCTGCATCTAATTAAATTATGGCTGCGTAGTAAGTGAGCCAACCAATGTTTTGAAAGTTGAGAGAAAGCATTCTTTAGATTTCTCGGTGGCGGAGTTTTATTTTGAAGGCGGCATCCCTAGTCGACCGGAAGTTAGTTTTCGAGGACAGACCTGGAGTGCAATGATCCGCAAAAATTGCGCATACGCGACAGAGAGAGTTGCATAAAATTGCGTATACGTGACAAATATGGGGCGCGTTTTTTAGTACGTGACGGTACCAGAAAAAGGCACCACATATTTGTATGGTTTCATTCATTCAATCTTTCATTAATATTGCAAATAAAACAATGGCAAACTGAATACTTAACTGGACAACAGTTTACGCTACGATATTTGGAGTAACAGTGAACGCATAAAAAATCCGCATCTTCCCCCCCCCCCCCCTTCCCCCCCCCCCCCCCCCCCCCGGTACACTGTTCTTTTTCTTTTTAGCCGAGAGTGCATACATTTTCTAAAAGCAAACTTCAGAAATATTTTATAGTTACTAGCATCTTATCATCGCTCCGAAGCCAATCAGATGCCGCGATTGCCGTTTGAGATAGCCGCCAGCATGAGCATAATAAGTACCATCCTGCGGTTTTTGCTGTGAGGGTCTATAGTGATTTTACGGCGAGTTAGATGGTAATAACAAACGTTCAAATAGAAGGCAAGCATATTTTAGTAGGACCACAGTTAGGGTAATCTATGTTGAAGGAAGTTTAAGAAAAAGACCCCGACTTCTTATTGGGCTTCTGAATATACCAGGAGTGGGATCAAAAATCAAAATGCCCATTAGCCCCGTCTTCTTACTAGGCTTCTGAATATCTCAGGAGGAGAGGTATCAAAAATCAAGTTGCCCATTGGTTTTCAGAAGCGAAGTTTAGTGCCACTCGTCTCTCTAATTAAACGATCGGTGACCGTCACTGACCCGCATGATCCTAAACGCCTCGCCCTCTCCGAGAACGACGCGGAGCGGGTCCGACTGATCGATAGTGTCCACAAACTTCGAACTTGGATGCTTCCGTGGGAACCGACCAACTGCAGATGCAAATGAGAGACGGGCTCACAGGTGAGGACGGCTATTTTCCGGTCGCTTTCGGAATACCCGGAATAAACATCGATAGGCCGAACGAACGTGTTTTACGTGGCTTTCGTTTTTGAGGCATAGCCTTGTTTTCCCGGAAGTCCGGGCATAGCCTCGACGTTCTGCTCACAACGTGGTGCATGTTTTCATTTATTTATTTAGTTTTACCTACAGTGCCCAGACGGCATAACTGTAGAAAAGTGATAAAGGTACAAATAGGCAAATATGCGCGAAGTTACAAAGAAATATGTATACTGTACTCAAATACACAAAAAATGTACAAGCCCCAATAAACTTGATTATTAATAAAATAATCATAACATAGAAAATAAATCATCAAAACGTTCGTTTAACAAATGTTAGAAAAAACAAGTAATTGTAAATCCTTAAAACAATATTACGTAGTAGCCAATTTCATTCTTCAACTGTACATGAAGAAAACAAAAAAACGAGTATCTGAAAGCGTCAGTTTCACAGCGTTCCCAGAAATCCGGATGAAGCTTTTAAAGTGACTACAGAAATCGATTTGGTAACATATCACACTACGATTTACCGCGGAGGTGCCCGAAGGTAAAAGCTTCGCATCAAAGTTTCAAAGAGCAAACTTACCTGAGTAAAAGGTAACAAAAAAACAACACAACCGATAACTGATTTTTCCTACCCGCGGCGCTTGTCTGCTATCCACGGGAACGCGACAGAACAGCACACGACAAAACAGCACGCGACAAAACAGCACGCGACAAAACAGCACGGTCAAAACAGCACGGTCAAAACAGCACGCGTCAAAACAGCACAGCGTCAAAACAGCACGGCGACAAAACAGCACGCGACAAAACAGCACAGCGTCAAAACGGCACAGCGACAGAAGAGCACGTGCCAAAACAGCACAGCGTCAAAACAGCACAGCGACAAAACAGCACGTATATAACAAGTTCGAGCGCGCTTTTCACCTCTTTCTGCGCGAATAAATTCGAGCCTCCTTGACCCTTTCCTTAATTGTCGCTAGGTTATAAAGGAATTTATTGCCTATTTCGGTGCTTACCAAACTCCGCAACCCGGAGACACCCACACGCTTTTCACGAGTCTACGAGAGTCAGTTTCAAAAATTTAATGATAAGTACTAGTGTCAGTCAACATAATAAAATGTATGCTGAAACTAGCTAAACTGAAATCTACAAAAAAAAAAATACTTAGGGCAGATATTGATTCGCGACCCCCCACTGGATCTGTCGGACCCAGTTTGGAAGGCACGGAAGTTGGTAGTAAACTACAATTTCTAGCACAACAGGAGTTACCGATCGGCATTCAGCATAAAGCATTCCCGCAAGTTGACAGGCGGAACGCTTTAAACAATTAAATTCAAGTGCTCGAACCTCCTTTTACAGCGAAGCTGTTGTTGGTACGTTTGTCGGATTTGTCCGTGTCGTTGATAGTCAGAAAAAATAGGGTCAAAGGTCAAGTGTACCCATAACATCAATTGCCATTGTGTTCATCAGCTTCGCTGGCCAAATATGTCAGCAAGGATGAGTTTCAATCAAGTTTTGTATCTTAATTCAGATGTAGTAGGGATGAGTGCGTCTTATTTGGCAACCGCTTAGTTTTACAGCCGCAATTAACTGTGAACCTCATGGACGATTACATTTATAGCGGAGTCTGCAAAGTGAATGAAGACATATTTCTGACAGCTCTTTAAAGTTAGAAATTCATCGTACGCTGGTAACCTTTTTGTAATTATGACGCTGACATGAAGGTCTTGCAAATAATGCGCCACGTGATCGAGAGTTTAGGTATTTCCGCAGAATATAAGAATTTCAAAGATCCTCACTTGGTGAATTCACCATCAGTCCTTCGCTAAAGTGCGCGATAGGTCCTTCTTTGGTTTGGCACGTAAATTCCCAGACGCTACTTTAGCAGCATATTTATAATGCTAAAAGACTTCTGGCTACCGATTAACATCCTCGATAGAAGGAAAAACAAACTTGGAGACAGAGGCAAGAGTGAAAATGATGTCCTAAAGAATACATTTTATTTGACTCGCTCTCCTTCAACATTCAATTTACATAGTGTAGGAAAAGCGGCACCCCAAAAGGGTATCAATGACGGGCTGAGCGTCATACTGGGATAAGATATTTCCTAGCTCTTGCGAGATCTTTGCATAGGGCTTTGAGCCCGACGGTTAGCATGCCCTTTGGCTGTCTACCATCTTCTGCTGGGTGAGGCTCTGCTCGGTTTTGAGTGCCTCGATGAGTCGGTATGGGTCTGGATGCTGGAGACCGAGGTAAGACTGCAGACTTCTGTGCCATGCCTCCACGCTGTTGTTGGTTTTGGGGAGCTCGTCGACGACGCGTTCATGGAAGCTCCAGAGGGACGGTGGGAAGGGTGGCTCCCGGCGAGTCCGGTTTCTTCCGAATGGCACGCCAATGTAAGTGCGCTCTAAGTATTCAAAGACAGACGATGTGCTGGCGTCTTGATTGCTGACGTGGTCCTGAATGTCTTCAAATCCTGCATTCATGAGACGCTCCTTCACATATTGTCTCGTGTTCATAGAATATTGAAAGACTATGAGCAGTGTGTTCTTTATGTCTGCTTGCAAAAGACGCGGCCGAAGTTATACAATTAAAAGGTTAGCAAGATATTGCCCATCGGATATATGGTCGTGGTTTGAAATTCACACTGACACTGCTATCCCTAGCTTAAACCTGCAAGAGTAATTAAAATAACTCATAAACCACACCTTTATAACGTCGACTTCGATGTTGCAACAAAGTATAAAAGGCTTTGCCTTCAGTGGCAAGGCGTATGCCAAATAATTATGTCGTTGAAATTCCTTAATTGACCCTCCTTCAGCGCTTTTCTGAACAATATAAATAAAAAAATGGGAACCCACCTTGCGCAACATCTGACGGTTTCAGGAACGCCAACGCCGGCAAGAGCTGGACAGCCTCACGAAAACGCGAGTCGTTTCGATATTCTTGCAGGAACCCACACTCTTGGATGTGTCGCTGGATCGACTGTTTCAGGTGAAAAAAGCAAGCAGCTGCCGTCGCCGCTGGAAAGATTGATTTGAAGGCATGTATAGCTGCTTGCTCAAAGTCCGAGAGGAAACTTTCTGGTGACAGGCCTGGCTGGAGTCCGAGCAACTTGTTGAACACTCTTGTGTAGGTGGCCGTGGTCTTACGTTTCAGCAGACAGTACACCATTGGCACTACCTTCCCTGATACCAACGTGTGAATGGTGTACAGCTGATAATAGATGCAGGGAGCTATTTTAAACGTCCCGTCTGCAAACCAGTGAGGGCTGCTTTGTAGCGTCGTGAGATTGCCTCGAGTTCCCAGCATTATCAAGTGGTCCGGATCACCAGATCCTCCGTCAAACAAAAGAAACTGCTGGCCGTCAGCAAGTCGCACAAAACCCGTCGTAAGCACGATGTCGCTGGATGTGCGTGGTGCTGCCGGAAGCGCCTCCGTGCGTCGGCGTTGTCTCTGGAGAGCTGTCGTCATGGCTGATATGGTTGGCAGGGCAGACCTCTGGAATTATGAACGAAACTGCAATTAAGTACGGACATTCAACTGCTTCAAACGCAAAGTCGCCTATGCTGCTTTCAGAATTAAGGCTGGAATTTTCCAAAACTACATAGATGACCATTTCGGAGTACTGTATTGCACCTGTAAAGCTGAAATGTCACTAACCTGATAAAATCCTTGCGTTCTCTGCGATGACCGTTCGAGCAGTATCCCTAGAAGTGGCAGATTGTATCTTCATGGTGTGCAGCACAGAAGCTGCCACATTTTTTTCCATGTCTGGCAGGTGGCTTATATGGTCCTCTGTCCCAAGTAGCACAACACGCCGGGTTGGGGACGGGGCGGTATTGGCCTGCCGGGATACTGATACCGGCCAGTACCGGAAACGCCCCAAGGGGCGACATCGGCCGGGCCCAATGCCGGAATCCGGCCGGTACCGGGAACTTATTGGGAAACCGGGATGCCGGGAATACGGGATGTTCCCAGCGAGCTCCCGACACAGATCCCCGGCATGGAACCGGTGGTATGGTAGAAAACCATCAGTGTGCCAGCGTGTTTCCGGGTCAGAGCCAGTCCAATTGCGGATTAGTCCCAGCGTAATAACAGATCAGTGCCAGCGTAATTGCGGGTCTGAACTATTTTATTGGTTTTCATATCTTTTATAGGTGCTGACCGTTTTTAACATGTTTTTGGGACTTAAACCGAAACAAGCCAGTTTAGTATTGGTGCAATTTTAAGAAACAATTTTGTGTGAACAATTCACTTTCTCCATGTATACAGTATACTTATGGCAATTATTGTATACTTGTTGAGACATGTCCCATTCATGTGTCACCTAGATGCATATTGTGGGTAGTAGAAGAAGGGAACATACAAAATGTTTTTACCGTGACGTTCTTTATTGTGACTCGTGCATCCATAGCAGCTAGCTCCTCAGCCAGAGTGTCCCTCATCGTCAATGGCGGTTGGAACCACCAGTGGAGTGTCCGTCTTTTTCACTATATTGCCCCTGCCTGCCTCCCTGCTTGTCAGCGGCTTCTCCATCGCGTCCACGCTGCACCCTTGAGCGCGACTTTGTATGGCACCTGTAAAAAAGAATTGTCAGATCACACAGATTAGTTGAGAGATAGGGAAGCCAATACCTTGCATACTAGCTACAGTCCAAATCTCGATAGAACGAATTTCATCAGACTCGCGAATATCGTTCGTAATTCTGAAATTATTGTTATAGTGAAAAACTTATGAATTGTAATTATATCTGAGCAAAAATGACATACCCTTGCACTAGGAATATCCGGACGCTCGGTTTTATCCGAAACACAAAACAAAAAATGCTCCACGTACACTACACATTTATTGAAAGAAATCAGAAAACTTCTTATAGGTCCAGGACAACGCTACAGGAAGAACGATTTGATGTCGTCCACCTTGTTGACGGCCTTGGTCATACTGGCACCGCTCACGCGATTGAACACGGCACAGTTACCAGAAGAAATCCGAAATCTTCGGGTAGGTGTAGCACAAACGCTGCAGGACGAACGATTCGAGGTCGACCACCTTCCTGTGGACGGCCTCGGTCGCAATGTGAAGTTAGGTGGGTAGGGTTAAGATTTGTTTCCCGGGTCGATCTTTGATGATGATGATGGTTGGGTGTTGCGGGAGCCGCCAAGCGGCCAAAATGCGCGTCTTTCCGTAATTCAAAATTATTTTCGCCATCCATCGTTGCTTTCGGCCGTTTTTTTGCGATTTAAATTCGTAATAATGAGGTGTTGTTTGGATATAAGAGCATTTAAATTATGTGTTATTCTGAAATTTTCGGTATTTTGAAATTCGTAGTATGAAATATTTTTGCATTGAAACCAATAGGCATTTGGAAGGGGATTTTTGAAATGTTTGTAAATCAGAAAAATGTGTTATAATGATGTTCGCAATAACGAGATCTGACTGTACACACAGATGCTGTTCACACACCGCAGTTTGTGAGCGTTTCCTTTGCGTAAATATAGGTCCCTCACCTAGCCTGCAATTCAAAGGTGACAGAAAGAGAGCACCACAGAGGTGGAGATTCTGGGTTTGGCTACCACGCTAGGGTGCAGATTCTATGGAGGCATATGACTGTTTCATGCAACATCCTATTAATCTGAAATGGAAGGCGAGACGGGGCGGGGGGCGAGAGGGGGCGGGGCGCAGAGATGAGTGGCTAAAAAGAGAGCAAAACTTCCCCAACTGACACTCTACAGACCAAGGCCTCTAAATGGTCTTCATTAGATCTTCAACCTGGAAACTAACAGGATAACTAGACAAGACCAACAAAATCTTTTTTCACAGTTACTTCAAAACGCTGCTTTTGAGTATGAAGGTTCCGAGAATGCTAACACAAGAGTTATTCATAATAGAGAATGCAAGTCGGATTAAAAAAAAACGACAGGAACTGACCACTTAAATTTTGCATACTGCAAGACTTAGTGGGAAACTGAAGCTGTTCTGTATTTGATAAAGAACACCAAAATCGTCTTCATTTGGCCTCCAGGATCACGAATATTGTTTATTTTTTAATCTGGTTCACGGAGGCTGCAGAAATTAATTTCTAAAGTACAGCTTAAGCCCCTCCTTTCCGGACGTGACGTCATGCTGGGAGTATTAGGAATTTCTCCTCTAGGTCATCTTTAGCTCCTGTCAAACCTATGCACGTGAACTCTTGCTATTTTTAAAAAGGTCAGAAATAGCTGTCACGACTGGCATCAGTGTTGAAAAATTCAACTGGCAAGCTTGCAATTGCACGTGCTGCCCACACGAGCGACACATGCTTGGCGCCCCAAAGATCCTAGTACGACGCCACGACTCGTCTGAGGTTTTTCGTGTTTTCTCGTGTCTAGTTACACCTTCGGGGAAAACGAAAGCGATATTCAGATTCACAGGACAAAAATACGACAGAAGTCACCTCTAACTCGTGTTTTTTTTTTCAAGAAGTGTTTCAGCTTCCCTTTAATTGTCAACATATTTCAAATATTTTGCTTGTCTATTGAGCTCCAATAGAGGTACCATCAATTTAATAGCTAGTAACGGATATACATTACCAATGACCACGTTGCAAATCATGGCGTCCTTGAACCTTGACTTTCCTCGGTAGCCCAGGAGAGAGAACTGCTCCTGGACTTGCTTTGAGAACAGGCGTCCCACCATCTCTCGCACCACCTTTTGCAGCTTCTTGCTGTCTCCTAGAGACACGAGCTGCTCCTCCTAGAAAGACAAAACAAGTTCTCAACATGTCAATAAAGCTATTGACATGCAGATAAAAGGTATGAACATGTCTCAAGTAAGAGAATGTGAATGCCCAGGTAAATGCAGCAAGCCACACTATCCATGCATCATTATGGTACAATATTTACTGGAGAGAGAATAAAAAATGTTTGAATATATGGCAACTCTACCTGTCTTAGACAAAACTAGAAAACTTAAAATATTTTCCTTCATACTCCGCTAAATCTCATTAGTCAGTCACATTCGTTGCATTGTTCAAATTGTCCAAACGTTTTGATGGATCATCTTTGCTCATCAGCATCCACTCAGTAATTCTAATAATGTATGTGGTTCTCAAAACAGTGCATTCAAGACCCTGGGCATCTTGAATTTGTTAAAGCTTAGTTTGCTGGCTAGTCACCC
>JABSTQ010007460.1:0-52739 GCA_013358835.2 Ixodes persulcatus
GGCGTCTCACGGCTCACATGCTACGTAGAGATGCTCGCGCAGTCGTGAGACCCCACAGCCCGCAGTCATAAAACGGCATATTTACACCGTATCGGCGTTACGTTTTTTTTTTTTTTTTCTACACATTTGGGTCGCGTTTTGACTATAAAGTAACATGAGTGTACTAACCACCATCACGTTGAGGGCGTAGAAGTATTTTCGGCACCAGTATGCTGCCTTCGTGACGGTGGGGTCGTTCTTGGACGGGCCGACGATGGAGATCATGGTCCCGTCCACGCAACCGATGACGCCGGGTATCCTGCCGAGCAGCTTGAAGCCCCTCTCCGCGTCGAACCTCTCGCTCGGCGTCTCGGGGAAGTGGATCCAGCCACGCTGGACCCCGAGACGACGCACGATAGCGACGGACACGGCGCGGACCGCAACGCTGACGGTCTTTTGGTCCCGCGCTACGTGTTCGTCGCTCGCCACCATGCCTTGGAAGCTCCCCGTGGCGTAGAAGCGCAGTGCACACAACACTTGAAGCTCCACAGTCATGACCGTCCACGAGGTACTCACTCTCCTCAACTCCGGTTCCTCGCGAAGTTCGTCGCACAACCACCGCACCAAGTTCTTCGGCAGGCGGTATTGCTTGCGGAAAATCTCCTCCGGGAGTTCGAATGCATCGCGGTGTTCACGATACAGCCTTTCGGGCGAAAAAAAAAGCTCTATTAAAGAAGAAGTTGAAGTTACGAGACGGTGAGGCCTCGCCGCCGAAAACATAGCTGCCAATGACACCTACTTCGGAGCAAGTACCTTTTGAAACGTACTCGGTACAAAGTGAAACGTCACTTTGTTGTCACGTCCGGTTGCCGACTCCACCCAGTTTTGCCGACTCCGCCTACATTTTTCTAGGGAAATTACGTCACTTTTGCTTTCAACCAATCAGACGTGATGACGTCACTTCCGTGTACTTTTAAAAGGAACATGTACAATGTCGAACCTAGCCATCCTGGACTACCACGTCCAAGATAAAGGCTACGTTACAGTAACGAGTACGTTTTACTGGCGACGAGACTGAAGGACCTACGGCACGGCCATGGCTCACAAAGTGAACATCGAGAAGTTCGAGTCTACAGCACCAAACGCTTGGATCGAGTATATTGAACGCCTAAACAGCCTCTTCGTCATTCACGGTGTAGAGGAACCAGACTTACGGCGAGCAGTGCTGATTGGAAAATGCGGACCAGCGGCATACTCGGTAATGCGAGACCTCTGTTCACCAGCCCTACCGTCGGCAACTGACTACGAGATCATCCTCGAGCGGATGAGAAATTATTACTGCCCAAAACCACTGAAGACCTTGCAACGCTTCCGTTTCCACAAGCGAGAACAACATGAGAGCGAGACCATTGCTGCCTACGTGAGTGCACTCCGTCGCTTGGGCGAGACCTGCGAGTATGGTGCTATGCTCAACGAGATGATCTGCGACCAGATTGTTTGTGGTGTGAGGGGCACCAAGCTACAGGACAAGCTTCTGTCTACTAGAAACTTGGATCTACAAACAGCTCTCGAGCTGGCTACCGCTGCCGAGGCTGCCTCGCGAGGAACACTAGAGCTACAATCAAGATCAGCGCAGCCCGGAGTGCAGCCTTGCACAGACGCTGAAGCACCAGGTTCCGACTCTTCCATCGTAAACGCAGTTCAGCGCGGCTCTCCTCAGAGACCTACGCCATCAAGATCTTGTTTTCGCTGTGGGGGTCAGCACTCACCGTCGAAATGTCGATGCAAAAGCATGCTTTGTCGTTACTGTAAGAAGCTGGGCCACATTGAGAAGGTCTGCATGGCCAAGGAAAAAGAGCAACGACTACAGGCAAGGTCGAACGAATCTTATGCTACACACGTGGTGCAAGGAGGCCAAGCCGACATGTCCCCATCCCGTTTTGACGTGTATGCAGTGGAAAATAAAACTGCGTCGCCGTACATGGTGACGGTTACTCTCAACGGAGTTCCACTTGCCATGGAAGTGGACTGTGGAGCTGCCGTATCTATTATCAGTGAAGCCACTTACAGGACAATCGGAGCAAGGGCACCTCCGGCGTTAACAAAAGATAACCATCTGCTTAAAACCTGGACACAGCAGTGTCTCACCGTACTGGGAAAAATAGAAGTCGAAGTAGGATTTCGAGGCCACACCCACACACTTTCACTTTTTGTGGCCAGTGGGGGCCAGGCCAGCCTCCTTGGACGTGATTGGTTTGAAAGTCTGGGCATTGATGTCACAGGAGTCAACTCTTTACGCAGTTTCAATTTGTCTGGACTTTACCCCGACGTTTTCGCAGGAGGCTTAGGAGCACACCGCGGTGAGCCTATATCAATACCCAATCGCAATAAATACTACGCCGAAGTTTCTTAAGAGTCGGCCCGTTCCGTTCGTTCTTCGGCCCGCCATCGAAGAGGAGTTGGAAAACCTAGTGAATCAGAAGATACTGGAGCCTGTTCGACATAGTCAATGGGCCACACCCATTGTGCCAATCCTAAAAAGAAACGGCAAGCTTCGCCTCTGCGGTGACTACCGTAGCACTATCAACCCGTTTGTGATAAATGAGACGTACCCGCTTCCGACGATCAATGACATTCGATCCACTCTAGCTGGAGGCGTGTTTTTTACAACATTGGATTTAGCTCAGGCGTATCAACAACTCCGGGTGGATGATGCAGCTGCGGATCTGATGACCATAAACACGCATAGAGGCCTGTACCGCGTGCGGCGGCTAGCTTTTGGGGTAACTTCTGCAGTTGCCATTTTTCAACGCTTTATCGACACGCTGCTGTCAGGGATCAGAGGTGTGATTCCTTACCTGGATGACATCCTTATTACGGGAAAAACAAGTACAGAACATGATGAACGTCTGGAAGAAGTATTGCGACGACTGTCAGAGGCCGGACTCGGCTTACAGAAGGAAAAGTGCGTTTTCTCCTCAGCCAGCATCACCTACCTAGGCTATCATATAGACTCGACTGGTATTCGGTCAACCAAAGAAAAGGTAGAAGCTATTCGCGACGCTCCAGCGCCACGGAATGTCACAGAGTTGCGTGCGTTTTTAGGAATCCTAAACTTCTACGGAAGTTTCCTACGAGATCGGGTGACTGTGCTGGAGCCGCTGCACAAACTGCTCGCCAACGGGGCAAGATGGCAGTGGAACAAGGCCCATGACGAAGCCTATTTACGGGCGAAACAACTTCTCCAGAGCGACAGCTTACTGGTGCACTACGACCAAAGCCTGCCTCTTTCACTGTCCTGTGACGCTTCTCCTGATGGTGTAGGCTCTGTCCTTAGCCACACCATGCCAGGTGGACGAGAAGCACCTGTGGCCTACTCCTCAAGAACACTAACTTCTACCGAGCAAAAGTATGCTCAAATTGACAAGGAAGCTCTGGCTATTGTCACAGGCGTCAAGAAATTTCACCAGTTTCTGTATGGCCGTCATTTCTTGATATACACTGACCACAAGCCTTTGCTGGGCCTGATGCACCACAGCAAACCTATGCCACAAGTTATGTCTCCACGGATGCTGCGATGGAGCCTTATATTATCGGCCTATGACTACGAACTGGTTTATCGTCCAGGAAAAGAGTTGACTAACGCAGATGGACTTAGTCGCGTACCACTGACGACCTCGACTGGCGAGATCTGTGGTACACCCATGAACTGCCTACTCTTAGAGGCGACACCAAACCCTCCACTCAACGCGAAAGGAATCGCCGATGGGACCCGCCGTGATCCTGTATTATCTAGGGTCTTATCATGCGTATTGAACGGATGGTCAGAACTGCCACCGGAGGAGTGTTTTCGGCCTTTCGTTCAAAGGCGGCACGAGTTATCAGCTCACAAAAACTGTCTGCTCTGGGGTAGTCGGGTGGTTGTGCCGCCTTCCTGTAGGAAAGAAACATTAACGCTGCTCCACAACAGCCACCCAGGTATCGTGCGAATGAAGGGCTTGGCTCGTAGTTATGTGTGGTGGCCCAAAATGGACTCTGAGATCGAAGAAACGGTCAGGCAATGCCTTGCTTGCCAAGAGTCGCGTCATGCTCCCGCGAGGAGCCCTACGATTCCTTGGGAACGCACGAGCAAACCGTGGTCTCGCATTCATATAGATTTTGCTGGCTCTATGCATAACAAAACATTCCTCATTGTCGTAGACAGCTACTCAAAGTGGCTGGAGGTAATTCAAGTGACCTCAATGACAACATCCTGTACGGTATGCCACCTTCGTGCTTTGTTTGCCACTCATGGGCTTCCCGACGTCATCGTGTCGGATAACGGAGCGTCTTTTACTTCTGCAGAATTCGAGCAGTTTCGCTCCCAAAATCAAATCCGACATGTTCGTGTCGCGCCATATCACCCGAGTTCCAATGGACAGGCCGAACGAATGGTACAGACGGCTAAAGAGAACCTTCTTCGTATGGACTCCAGCGATTGGTCTCTCCGTCTGGCGAGAATGCTGTTCGCGCAGCACTCCACTCCCCACTCTGTGACCGGGAAAACTCCGGCAGAGCTTCTCATGGGACGACAGATCACGACGGCGCTAAATCGACTGCATCCAGACCTGGATGCCAATATCAACGCACGAAGTGAAGAAGCTTACAGGAACCAACCGTCGGCTGAAACATTGAGGAGTTTTAACCCAGGTGATGAGATGTATGCCCGAAACTACGCATCTGGGCCTGCTTGGGTACCTGGCAATATAGAAGCTGGAACAGGTCCGAAATCGTACATTGTGCAGACAAATCAAGGACAATTCTGGAGTCGTCACATAGACCAACTACGCGCCCGTACTTCAGCTACTGTGGGTGAGTCAGGCGATGTCGAATTCGGCCGAGCGCCGTTGCTAGCGCCTGCCCTACCTCCTTTACCGCCGAGTTCATCAGAGCCAAACATGCCTCAGCGGCGCACCTCAGCTCAACAGTCGCCTAGGCAAGACGTGAACTCACCCCAACGGTGGATGTCAGATCAACAGTCGCCCAGGAAAAAAGTGAACTCGCCCCAACAGCGAGCTTTTCCTCAGCGGCGGCAGGGGGAAGCAACATTAAGTTCACCAGCTTTATCCACGCCAACGGCACCGTCGCTACGTCCAGCAAGAATGGCTTCCCTGTGCGGTCTACCTCCTACAGCGCATCCGGCATCGGAAGAACAAACTACTTCCAGCGATGGAATCGCTGCGTCTCAAAACGGACAGGCGACGATTCCAACAGAATTACGGCGTTCCGAGCGTGCAAGGAAGCGCCCGCGTTATCTTTCGGACTTCGTGTGATTGAAGAAGGAGTGTGGTGTATTGGACAAAAGGGCGCGAGAGACACACACAGGGAGACGACGACGAAGAGCACGCTCTCTGATAGAACTGTAGAAGCAGGACTACCACGTCCAAGATAAACGACGAACGCCGGCAGCCTTTCGCCGTTGCCTTCGTTTCAAAAGAAACCAGGCAAGCCTCCCGTATCTTAGAAGCAATGGCACCGAATCCTCGAGAATTACCTGAGGGTCGTGGACAATGGCAAGTTGAGCTCCGAATGAAAAAAGGCCATGCAGATCCACGCGTTAGGCATGGAGGTGCAGCGCATTTTCTACACAGTTCCGCCAAGTACGCCCGCTTCCAATTCTACGCCTACTACGAGCACAGTGGATAAAGATGGAGGCCAAGGCAAGTCACTGTTTACACCGGATGCTTACATTTCTGCAATTGCTACGTTCGAGAAGAGATATGCCGAGACATACAACGTCGCAGAAGCAAAGAAAGTTTTGACAGCGAGCCCAAATGCCCGACGAGAGCGCCGAGGAGTTCGTCACAGCCTTGAGAGGTCTTGCCACCACATGGGTCTTCGGGACGACTCTGGATGAGGCTCTACGCGACCAACTGGTTGAAAAGGTTCTTCTACCTAAGGTACAAGAACGTCGTCTGCTTGACGGCTCTGCACTAAGCTTGGACAGAGCTGTTCTACTGGCTCATCGTGGAGCATAGCAGAAAGGAAAGCTAGCTCATGGATACCAACTCGGCAACTTCTACTCCAGTCCGTGACTCCAGTTCAAGTTGTGCACGATACTAAACCAAAGTTGACTGGAAAAACTAGCAAAGCTGGTTCAAGCGTTTCGAACCAAGGTCCACCGAACAAAGAGACATGTTCCTGATGCAACTCAACACAGCATTGGGCTAATTCATCAAAATGCACGGCACGGAACTGTGAATGCCGAAAATGTCATAAACGCGGACATTTCGAGTCAGTCTGCCGACAAGAAAGAAGTGCACCAAAGAGCGTACGCGATGTGAAGATTGACCATGCCGGTGCTGAAATAAATGCAGCCCAACTACTACATGTATAGAACACCAGTGAAGCATGCTGCGTTGTATGTCACCAAAGATGTTGAAGGTACAGACATTACTTTTCTGGTTGACACCGGTTCATCAATGTCCATCATGTCGTGGGACGTGAACAAGGCAACTTTTCCCATGAACAAGTCACTGCGAGTTCCAGAACTTAAGTTGCTCAATTATTCCAGGAAAAATATTCCAGTTCACGGCTGCATTACTGCTATTGGCGACGTGCGCGATCAAAAGCGTCGCTGTGGTCGGCCTTCCACGATTGACCGAATGCTGACTATGACGTCAGCAAAGGATTTCTTGTCGACGGAAATAAAAGGAATGGAAGAACTTCAATTTCGACGGTGTTAATTGGTAGTGTTGCTTTAAGAGCGCAATGATTTCAAGCTTCCTCCATGCTTTTTACAAACACCATCGAACTTGTTGTTCGCAAGTAATGACGTCACGAAAAGTAACCATAGGACGGCACCAGTAAAGGCCGGTTCAGACACATGCGTTTGACTGCGTTGCGTCGAGAACCGAAAGCGAGTCACCGGCACATCTGTGCTTCGTATGAAGCGAGGAATACAATTCAAGGAATCATCTTCGCACGCGATATAAGCAGCAGGGATGTCCTGGTTTGTCGCTTCCGCAACGCAGTCAAACGCAGTCAAATGCAACTGTCTGAACCAGGCTTAAAACATCTCACCGCTAATAGTCTCCTACCGAGAGAGATGCGCACCGATACTTCTGTACATCACTTCTCAAGGAACAACTCTTCTTGGGCTGGGTGGACTCTCAGCGTTATCGCTTCGAATGGAGGGCTCTACACTGCAGTGTTTACAGACAATACCGGAGTTGACAATCTGCGAAGCCAACATAAAAAGTGAGTTCCCACAACTATTTTCTCCTGGGTTGGGACTTGCTAAGCGCTATGCACACTCAGTCAAAACAAGACAGGGCCTACAACCAACATCAGCAAAGCTTCGCCGATTACTTTCTCCAGACCGTGACGAGGTCTCAAAAGAGATCCATCGCCTTTTGAAGATGGACGTGATTGAACCTCCCAAGGCGTCCGATTGGGTCTCCCAGTTGTTGTAGCCCGAAATAAGGGCGGTAGCATAAGTCTCTGTGCTGATCTGCGAGTACCAAAGAAAGCGATCGTCGCAGATTGTTTTCCACTTCCAACCACTGAAGAGCTTCTAAATGAAATGGCTGGAGCACAATGGTTCTCAAAGCTCGACCTTACGGCAGCCTAACATCAGCTTCTACTTCATGAGGACAGCCGTGACCTAGCCGCTTTCATAACCCATGAAGGGTTGTACAGATACAAAAGGGTGTGTTTCGGTCTTGCTTCAGCTCCATCGGCATTTCAAAAACGAATGGCTAGCATCCTGCAATGGTGTGAGGGGGTCGTCTGCTACCTTGATGAAATCGCTATTTTCTGCCGAAATGCAGAAGAACATGCTAAGAATTTGCGCAGCGTTCTGTAGCACATTGCAAATGCAGTGCTCAAACTCAGCGACAAATCTGTGTTCGGCGCAAGGGAGGTCAGTTTTGTATTTCATATGGTTAATAAAAACGGCCTGTTGCCACTCCAACAGAACGTAAAGGCAATCCAAGAAGCCCCCACACCAACAGACCTGCAGGCGCTTCGATCTTTTTTGGGCATGACTGGTTACTATGCCGAATTCATCAAGAGCTACGCCAAAAAAGTGGAGCCACTGAGGAACTTGTTGAGGGATCAAAAAATCTTCACATGGCTACAGGAAGCTCAAGCAAGCTTTGACAAACTTAAAGCACTAGTGTAAAACTCTCTGCACTCTCCGCTTTCAACCCAGCATTGCCGCCAACTGTAACGACTGACGCCTCAGGAAATGGGTTGGGTGGAGTTTTGCAGCAATGGGAAGGAGAGAAACTGCGAACCATCGATCTCACGTTCAGGACACTGTCTATGCAATAGCGTACATACTCAGCCGGATAAAGAGAGGCTCTTGCATGCGTGTGGGCCATCGAACACTGGCACTTATACTTATGAGGTCGCCAGTTTACTCTACAAACTGACCACAAAGCTGTGGTAACGTTGCTCAGTACCCAAGGAATGGGTCATCAACCGCTGAGAATTTCCAGATGGGTGGCACGTTTGCATAACTACAGTTTTAACGTCACCTACAAAAACTGGAAAAACAACTTCATTGCAGACGACCTTTCTCAATTGCCATTGCCGGATTGACATCCGAAAAAACGAAGAGGAAGATGTTGTATGTCATGTGACCAACTGCATCTCTAAACTTGAACTTCGACTGGAGGCGTCCAAGGATCTCCGCACCCAGAAAATATTGACTACAGTGCGGATTTTCTGACCATCAAAAAAACTCTCTGAACGACCAACTACTGCCATACTTCAAACTCCGTTCAGAGTTATCCCAGATGGAAGGCTTACTACTACGAGAAGATAGGGTCCTTCCGCCTCCCGCACTAAGAGTGAAGGTCATTATTGTATTTTCTGAGGGGTCAGTCCTGGTTCGAAAGCTCCGGCCGCACGACCGATGCGACGATGTAGAGGGGGGGGGGGGGGGGGGGGCCGAGGCGCGCCCGTCTGTCTCGATGTTGCGGAGGCTTACCGAACCATCTCGGCCGTTGAGATTCGTCTTGGGATGCGTCGCCCAGTTACGCGCCGGCCACCGCGGCTACCCCGAGAGGGGTTGGTAAAGCCGAGGCAGGACACGTCAGGCTTCGTTGAGGTTATGACGTCGACTGGCTGCCGCCGCGGCCGCCGCTCTTCTTTTTTTTTTTTAATCGTCACTTCTTTTTTCATTATCAACATCACTATACAACATTCTCCCTTTCTTGAAAAACTAAGCTGACGGTGCTGGAAGAACACGACACCGCAAAAAACAGTCATTCGAGCGGATGCCAGCTGTCGCTACGAAAAAGTCTGAAAAACATGTTTTTGTACTTCCAACACCTTCATCATTACTAATGGAAAAAAGGCACTTTAACGTTCTTTCACAACTATTTTCCCCCTTCCTGAAAAAAAACAAGCAAACAAACATAACATGGCCAAAAAAGAAGGAAACACACTGAAGCACAGAACATGACAGTCATATATCACAAATGTCCGATGTAGACGTAGCAGATGTATAGCCAAAAAGCGAGAGTACATAGTCTTTAAGATAGATGGGAGTTTTACGTTGTCTCACTGGGCGACCTGGGGCCACTGGTGGTGCAGTTGCTGCGAGTTCCGGAACCGAGGGGGCACAACAACTTTCCGCACTGAAACCGGTCTCTTCTAGATGAGGCACCGATGTGGGTGTACCAGGAATGATGTCTTCTAGAGGAGGCATCGATGTGGGTGTATTAGGACGGGACACCACGGGGCTGCTTGTAGCCAGAGGTCCCGATGAAACTATAGGTCGACGGTCAGCCTCTAAACTCGGCCATGGCCCGCGAACTGGAAGGGCGGGGTCTGGAACCATCTGTGGTCCAGGAACAAGGGCCAGGTCTGGAACCGGCTGTGGTCCAGCAACTGGAAAGGGAGGAGCTGGAACCTGCTGGGGCCCCGTCACTGCAGACAGTGATAGTTCAGGATGGCTGGAACCCGAACCCGTGGTCGTAGGAAAGACGGTAGGGGCAGCAGTAGGGGTAACAGGCTGGGAATGCAGTGTAGGAAGAGGATTGTCGTCATCATCATCATTATCCCAGTCATTAGTTTTGTCTGTCTCTGCATGTAGTTCTATGAAAGCCTTCGTTAACTTTGCAGCATTCCAGCGTCGCCCATCAGCAAATTGATAGGTAGATGGACCGTCCTGTGCTTGAATCGCTTGTGGCTTGGAGTAACGGCTCTGTAACTTGTTACGATGTTGAGGGTAGAAAATCCGAACGGCTTGACCAGGTACAAATTGCTGAAGGACTGCTCCAAGGCCATAGCTTGAAGCGTCTGTGGAAACGACAACGGGCAACGTTGGATTAAACATAGACAAAATTGGCGCGTGCTGAATGCAGGCCTTTACTTCCTGGAAGCTAGCTTCGACCTCTGGAGACCAGACAAAACGAACTCCCTTACGGAGTAACCTACGAAGAGGTTCCACGACAGTTGAACAACGCGGAATAAATTTACTGTAGTATTCTACTAGTCCGAGAAACGCTTTCAACTTTGACGGTTCAGACGGAGTTGGAAAATTTAGGACAGCTTCTACTTTAGATGAAAGGGGTGCTAAGCCTTTCACAGAGAGATTGTGACCTAAATAAGACAGTTCCTGGACGTTAAAGACACCCTTTCGGTTCAGCTTCATTCCCGCACGGGAAATACAGGACAAAACGCAATACAAGTTTTTGTCGCGTTCGCGTTGTGACGATCCAAAAACAATGATATCATCCAAATGAAACCTCACACCCTGATAATCCTTCAAGATTTTAGACATGATGTCTTGAAAAGCCGCGGGCGCTGACGCCAGCCCGAAACAAACGCGCTTAAAGCGGAAAAGTCCCTCATGCGTTACAAAGGCCGTTAAATCTCGACTCACCGGGTCCAGTCGGATCTGATGATATGCCGAAGCCAAGTCTAGCTTAGAAGAATGTGTGGCGCCATGAAGAGAGTTGAGGAGCTCATCGATCTGGGGCAGTGGATACGAGTCGGTGACGACCGCTTGATTAGGCGCGCGCAAATCGACACACATACGGATATTTCCGTCCTTCCTCCTGACGACAACGATGGGTGAAACCCATTCTGATGCGTTTATCCGTTCGATGACGCTGAGGCGTTCCAGGTTAAAAATCTCGTCCGACACAGCATCACGCAGCGTGATAGGAAGACGACGTAGCTTCGACTGTACTGGTCGGACGGTATGCCGGACCTTGACGGTGTGAGTAACGTTCCGTACCAAACCCAGTTCTGGATCAAACAGGTGCTCGAATTCTTGAAAACCCGGAGACAGCTGCGATGTATCCCGCGCAAGCTGTTTCGGAGCACTTGTACTTGTCGACAACTGATGCGTGGGTGACGAAACCTCCAGGTCCCTTTGGGCACTGGACGGTGATGCACGGAAACGGAATGTGTTGACATCTGGGGATTCTGAGGGGAAACTGGTGCTAGATGAACCTGATTAACATAGTGGCTGACTTGCTTGACGGGAGGAAACGGTGAACGGACATCGCTGGGGAGCACCAGCTGAGCTCACATCTGGTCGGTGTACTCGTCCTCCGTCAGCTGCGCCAACGTAAGAACATTCATGGTCAGCGCCAGACAAGGTCATCTTTAGCTCTCGAACAGCGTCGATCCCAAGCAAGGAACGGCCATTACGGGTGACGTGAAATTCCAACGGCGTATATTGATCCTTAAAAATGACTTGTGCCATGAAACATTTAAGTATCGGAATGGGGTCGTTCAAGTAATGAACCAGTTGCTTTGTTGGCGGAGAAAGTCTAATTCTGCCAATCTGATTCACACGGTTAAATGTCTGCTCGTTCAATATCGACACATATGAACCCGTATCAATCAAGAGGCGTAAAGGCGTCCCATTTACCTTAACATCAGCCAGGAAAGCATTTCGGCGGCTTGGGTCGCTTGCATTGGTCCGTCGCCTTCTGGACAAGGACCGTAGTTTTCTCAAATGTAATGGTTGGAAGCATCTCGCAGTCCGTGGTTGTGTTGACAACTCCCACCGGCGTTGAGCCGCTTCCTCTTGGCGAATGGTTGCCGTAAGGACGTCCGAAGAATTGACCTCGACCCCGGGATGAAAAAGACGCTCGATGTTGGTCGCCAACGAACGCTGCCGCCGGTGGACCCCGACTTCGACAAACTTTCCCAAAATGACCAAACTTGCCACATTGGTAGCACTGTACCTGTCGGGCTGGGCATTCTTCGCGTGGATGGCTCCGACGGCCGCAAAACCAGCAAGGATTCGCCCCGTACTCTCTGTTTTCTGGTCTTGAGGGTGGAGAATCACGACGTTGTGGATAAGAAATCCGCGCCGGAGGACGAGGGACATGGCCGCCGCCGCGGAAAACTCGAGAGGCTGGCATCCACTGGCCGCCATCTTGCCTTGATGTTCCTGACACGCGCTGCTGTTCGTGCCCAGGCGTCTCGATATATTCAACCGGCATTGGAACCGTCGTGTGACTTGAAGAATAAGAAGATTGATGAAACTGCTCTGTCGTACGAGCGAGCTGTTTGAACTGTAATGCGAGCTGGACGGCCCGATCGAGTGTAGGGACCGCGGTACCGACACACTCGCGCAAAATTCGACCTTGGACGCGCTTAGAATCTAACCCTTCAAGAAAAACTTCACAAAAATGCTCCTCGAGCGACTGTCCGTAGGCGCAGAAAGATCCTTGATGCCGCAAGGCCGCTAAAAACTCCGAAACAGACTCCCCCGGTTGTTGAACGCGAGTCCGTAGTTTCTTGCGTTCTAAAGCGATTCATCCTGAAAACTCGAAGTGTTTTTCGATTGCACTCAGAAACGTCTCAAACTCGTTGAGCGTTGCACTGGCCGGCGTATCGGCGAGACGAAAAGCTGATACGACCCTTTGACCTTTGATTCCAAGCATTGAAATCAAAATCTGCTTTTTACGACGCGGTTCAACGGCATCTAATCCAGTGGCACCGAGAAATGCCAAATACGAATTCTTCCACGACGGCCAAGCCTGAGTGGGAGCGCCGGGGGTTTGAAGAAACACTGAAGGGGCGGAATCGCCGCTGAACAGACTGCATTTGACTGTTGCATTATAGTAGTGGATACAGAGTCTCTTACAGTCCTACTCTGTTTGGGGTTGAGGCAGCGCCTCCACAACCGCCTACAACAGTATGCGTTTCAATGACGGGATAGAAAAAGAAAGGTTATGGCACCACCCCGCGCCGACAAGCTAGCCGACGACTCGACGCGTTACTGTACCGCTAGGCTGAGTGCGGTTATGCCTTGTTCGAACGTTGTTGGCGTTATGACAGCCATATTGGGGAGGCAAAATTGAGGGCTCCCGGAATCTCTCTTCGTGGTTTCGCTTAGTTTCGAAGCCTTAGGGGCTGGCGTTCCCATCCCATCCTCGTCGCCATATTGTATTTTCTGTGGGGTTAGTCCTGGTTCGAAAGCTCCGGCCGCACGACCGATGAGACGATGTAGAGGGGGGGAGGGGGGGGGGGGGGGGCCGAGGCGCGCCCGTCTGTCTCGATGTTGCGGAGGCTTACCGAACCATCTCGGCCGTTGAGATTCGTCTCGGGATGCGTCGCCCAGTTACGCGCCGGCAACCGCGGCTACCCCGAGAGAGGTTGGTAAAGCCGAGGCAGGACACGTCAGGCTTCGTTGAGGTTATGACGTCAACTGGCTGCCACCGCGGCCGCCGCTCTTCTTCTTTTTTTTTTTAATCGTCACTTCTTTTTTTATTATAAACATCACTATACAACAGTCATCGACTTGGCTCATGATGCTCATCCCGGGATGGTGCGCGCAAAGCAACGCCTACGCCTACTCTACTGGTGGCACACCAGTGGAACATACCATCCGACAATGCGCGGTGTGCCAGACTTCTGACAAGTCGGCAAAGACGTCTGCAACACTACCCTTCAGCCAGTTTCCTCATCTTCAGGGCCATGGGAGAAATTAAGGATAAATGTGGTCGGACCATTCAAACGTGATCCACAAAGATGCAGGTTCATCGTAACAGTCGTGGACTGTTACAGCCGCTGGTCAGAGGTTGCATTTGCAAGCAACGTGACGACCACTACCCTGATAATATTTCTGCGTTCATGACGAGCACTACCCTGATAATATTTCTGCGTTCAATATCCAGCAGAGAAGGGTATCCATTAGAGGTGGTTACTGACCACGGCAGCCAGTTTACTTCAACAGCTTTCAAGGACTTTCTTCGAGAGAGAGGAATCCGTCAGTTTCATTTGTAAGTAGCCAAGATGAACGTTGAACGAAAAAGACGTTTGGCCGCGGTGGCCCCGGCGTTGACTATTGAGGACGAGGAGGACTTAAGTGAACCGAAAAGGGCATGCTGGATGAAGCTCTGGATGTGCAGGAAAGATCTTGGTCTGCATAGTCAACTCTGTTCGTCGCACAGCAAAAGGTTCGTCTTCTTCGTCTTCAACAGTTGGCGACAAAAGAAAACGACTTTGGATTTGATTTCCAACCCAAACAACAAAAGTCAGCTTGTTGCCAGACTTAGCGCTTCAAATATACTAAAAACGCCGCGGTCCGCCGCCAAAATCCGGGCGAGAAAAGTCGCTTGGGATTTCTCAGAAGCGCGGGCCGCGGACCACCGGCGGACCTCGAAAACCGGTGACGTAAGATCACGTGATGCGCGGCCCGCGGACCAAAGCAGCAATTTGGTCCGTCGTGTGGATACACCTTAAGGTGTATCCACACGACGGACCAAATTGCTGTTTTGGTCCGCGGGCCGTGCATCACGTGATCTTACGTCATCGGTATTCGAGGTCCGCCGGCGGTCCGCGGCCCGCGCTTCTGAGAAATGCCAAGCTACTTTTCTTGCCCGACCTTGGCGGCGGACCGTGGCGTTTTTAGTATAATTGAAGCGCTAAGTCTAGCAACAAGCTGACTTTTGTTGTTTGAATTGGAATCGTTTTCTTTTGGCTCCAACTGTTGAAGACGAAGAAGACGACCCTTTTGTTGTGCGACGATGGCGGCATGGTACGACGATGCAACTTTTTACTTCATCGCGCTCGTGGAGCAATTCCCCGCTCTGTGGGATTGCCCTTTTCGGTTCATTTAAGTCCTCCTCGTCCTCAATAGTCAACGCCAGGGCCACCGCGGCCAAACGTCTCTTTCGTTCAACCTCCATCTTGGCTCCTTACAAATAGCCTCAAAGCAGCTCGCTGCATGCGTTTGGCGGAGCTGTGAGGTCGAGGGTTAGACCGGCCCGTTCGCTCTGTCGTCTGCTCTTTTAGTCCGCCGTGTGGATGCTCATTGCAGCCGGGCGGCCCGCGGGCCGCGAATCACGTGATCAATCGGTCCGCGGCCCGGTCCGTCGTGTGGATACACCTTTAACTGCAGAAGCGCCGAGACACCACTGCATCAGTCAGATTAGAAAATTGAGAACCGAACGTTCGCGCGAGCTTGCGCGGGTTGCATCGCGTGTAAATCGTTTTGTAGGCACGGGATGTTTATACTCCATCTCACAAACATCTGCAGTGTAGACAAACACACGGGCAGGAGTGCGTGGCTTTGAAAAGTGCCTCCTATGTACGAGTCCTCGCACATACAAAAGCATTCTGCTGAGCTTGGCTCACGCGCCTGTGCCTTCTTTACTGCAGACATTTATGAGATGAAATATAGACCCTTTTTCCGTTTACAAATTTGAACTGCCGCTTGCGTCTCAAGCGACTTCCGGACGCTCCGCCTTTGCAAGCCTGTCAAGCTTGCTTATGTCACCGGTGCTAGAAAGCATAAATTCTGCACGGAAAACGAATTTGGAGATTTAACGAGGGCCTTCGGCTGTACAATTTAACGTCTTGCGGGAAGCAAGTTGGTTTACAAGAAGGTTCAAAAAATGTTAACAGATCTAACGCTTCTTCGTTATTTTTTTTGCGTTCATCTGGAGAATTCGTGGTTAAATGTTTCATCGAAATTTTAAGCATTGGTGTTAAGGTGGGCTTTGTTCATTCTTTTTATGAACGGGAAGTTATCTGTTACGTGAAGGACTGGAGCACCGCCATGTGGCGTTGACCTTAAAAAGAGGCTATAGACGATTGCAAACAGGGTATGGGACAGCAGTCGGGACGCCATGGTTGCAAACGAGAGTTGTGCGGAGAAGCTCGGGTTTTCCCCACAGGGGCTGGGGATTGACAGGCATATCGAAGCTTACGTAGGAGTGCAGGAGACTACAGTGTTCTAGGGGTTGTAGAGGCAAGAGCGGCGCCCGCTTACAATGAGCCGCGTGAAGGCGGTCGACATAGATGGCCACGAGGGGAGAACCTGTCGCTGGAGTTGCGGGCCCTATGAGAATAAGTAACACATGTGCGATGAGCAAAGAAGGCGAGGCTGAGGCGGTACGCTTCTCCCGAACGTAACACCATACCACTTTTCTTTGTGGTGTAGTGGTGGGGAGTCCTCACCGTCCCGTTGCCGTCTCGGTCACGAATGCAAGGAAAAAGACGGACACACACTGCTTAGCGCCGGGATGCAAGTCGGGCTACCCGGACAACAAAAGCAGCCGCAGAATCAGCGATCGTAAGCCGCGCTGTTTTGTGCACCAAAGAAGCGGTCGCAAAAATTACAGTGGGAACAAAATATTAAACTAGAAGATAAACGCCTCACCAAGACATCAGTGGTATGAGAAAGACATTTTGAACCACGCCTTATCCTTCGGGACCATGTGCACATCGTCAATGGCGAAGAGGTTAGGATTCCATGCCGCAATATATTTCGAATATTTTGCAGTTGTTTTTCGTAGTATGTTGCTGGGTATGTATCATGTGCTTGCTGTGTATGACGATGAAGTGTATTACCACTCTTGAGAGGTCATAAACCAGTGTGCTGAAAATAAAAGCTTCTTTTTCATATTAGGGGCTGTTGAAGTTTGTGTTCATAGTGTATTTTAATGCTTCATGTACTCCCAATCGAGGTATTTTTTCTTCATAGACGGCCTTCCACAAAATACAATTTTCTATATGTTCACCAGATGCAGTGGCACCTTGGCCGTCCCCAACCGCGCTTGTCCTTGCACCTTGCAAAACGCTGGTCTCCACATCAGCAACACGATGACAAAAAACACTACGGCAGTTTATTGTTCCGCTCACCATTGAAAAAGTGGGAGATTTCTTGATATTTATTAGCTTATTTTTTCTTGTCTTATCAATATCGCGTGGTTTCTTTCGCAGCTATTAAGCGTGCATCCCAAGTGAAAGTGTTGCTGAACAATCTGTCAGTACTGGGAAGGGAGACGGAGTCAATATTAATCAAATAATCTTCCTGCAAAAACACGCGAATATTGAAAGTAGAGGATAGTATACACTCTAGATGCACTGTAGAAGCATAGAAATCTGGGCGAGTTGGTGATGCATCCGAACGAAAATACAACGCATACGAACAACGGACCAGTAGAAGAGTATACACACAATCAAGCCGCTAACTTACAACTGAAATGTAACACACAAAAGATAAACGCCGTGAAAAAAAAACTTGAACAATCCACCGCACCGACCTCACCACACACCATGTTTTCATTGGCCGATATATTCTATCTCTTTTTGATAGAGGGCCACAGAGGGTGCACTGACACACATACCCGCCCTTTGTATGGAGGGCACGTGTGTGCCCTCCTTACAATGGGAACGTGGTGTATGGTGGCGTGGGTGTGGTGGATTGTTTGGTTTTTTTTCCGGCCTTCATGTTTTTCTTATTAAATTTCAGTTGTAAGTCAGCGGCTTGTCTGTGTGCATACTCTTCTACTGGTCCGTCGTTTGTTTTGCGCTGTATTCTCGTTCCGACTCTGGAGGCATTCATCCAAAAGCAGAACTAAAATATTTCACAATAGCAATTGTTCCGCGCCGCGAAAAGCTCCAATCAAACCTCAGTAGTACGCGCCGAACATCGCCGACGACGGGGCTGACGGAAGCGCGCTCTTAGGGCACAGCAAAAATAAAATAATCTCCCCCAAAACACGCGAACATTCCAAATGAAGAATAGCAAACACTCTAGGGGCATTAGTCCAAAGGCAGATTTACAATATTTCAGATTTTCAATTGTTCTGCGTCATGTAGCTCCAGTCGAACCACCGTAGTACACGCCGAACAGCGCCGACGACGAGGCTGACGGGGGCGCGTTCCTAGGGCTCATCAAAGCTGTGCCACGGTGTCGTCTAAGCGTAAAATCTTCATGGCGCGGCCGCCGCTCTTGCAACTACAACTCTCTAGAACACTGTAAGTTACACGAAGCTTCTTCCAGTGCCTCATTACCATCATCCATGGTTCCTCCGCAATGCGCAAATAGTTCTTTACCAAGGTGCACGTCGCATTGACGTCTGTGGGGACTGGTGCATACTGCTCACCCGCAAGAAGGACTAGAACGGCTAGAGAGGAGAAAAAACACAGCTTTATCTAACATTGGCTTTATCTAAGCAGGCCCCCACAATCGAATGACGGGCCCAGTCTTCGAGCTCCTTTCGGGAACGTCTTTCTCTTCAACAAGCCCACATGTCAAAGAACTCCTCGGCTACTGCCTTTCGTGATTGGTCTCCGATGTGATTTGATACCGCGGCTAATACGTTGGGATGTATATTTGACGCATTCGTAATTTGTATCCGACTACATACAACATCGGAAATAATGTTGAATAGATTTTAACAATGAATGGTCTTATTTTTGTAAACGAAAGACACTGTCCAAATTCCAACTTTCCTTGTGCAATACTAAAAATATCCAAATCATTCTCAAAGGGCTTGGAGTGCGGGCTTCGTCGTTTTCAGTAAACACAAACTATATTCAATACAAAGTCTTGAACACGGCGCCAGTACGTTGACAGAATTCATTAGGAACGTATGGCCTGTCGATTTATTGCTCGTACAACACCCTGAAGGGAGGATCAAAATGGTGTCAGGTGTGTTAGAGCGCCAATATATTTTTGAAATTCAGTCTAGCAACTTTGATCACTATCATCAACAAGACAGCGGAGCAGGTTACGCTAGAATGCACAGGTACGGTGAACTAGAATATAGAGGCAGTGGAACAAGCGTCGGCGGCACCCCATCGGTCGTGTGAAGCGAGAAGGGTAGACTGCCGCGAGTATCGCTGTTGTCGAAATCCGGAGGTCATGGCTACTGTAACATGGGATATGGCGTCGCGTACGTTCTCAGATGGTTTCAGTGGTATCTATGGTCGTTTTCGCAATTTGTTTTCGTGAATTCAAGTGCTTGCCATTGTGATTACATAGGTTCGAGTCTTGTCGCTAAGCAATAAAAACTAAGAGAAAGAAGATGGATGCGCACCGCTACGCGCCAGCATGCCAGACTGGTTACCACGGTTTTCACTACATTGCCCAAGTAAGCTTTAAACATTAATTCATAGACGTTGAAACACCCATAAAGCGTACATAGGCCACTCTAATGAACCGCTGTGGGAATCCGTACGGCCGCCCCACCCTGGAGTCCCGTCTTTCCCGCATTTTCCTGCCCCTTCGGCCGTTCTTCCCGCGCCCTGCCAGGGCCGAACAGCCCGTTTCCTGCTCACCCAGATCCTTCGACGGGGGAGCGTCGCCATACGGCTCATCACCCCCGCTCGGGGATCGTGCGGGGACCATGGCAAGGGCGTGCGTGCACACGTGGACGGGTCGTGGTGGGCAAGTGATTGGTGGGGGGAGAGCATATAAAAAAGGAAGCGGGACAAGCTGGCGCTGGGAACCTCCTGGGTTCGATCCCCGCCGCCCCCGCCCCTTTCGATCTGGATGAGTTTCGTACCGGCACGCGTTCGTGTGATCACTACTGCGTGATGCATGTTAAAAACCCCAGTTTAGCGGTTGTACAGCACTGGCTAAATTTCTCATCTACAGCTAAGAGGCCGATTACCCGTTCAGCCGCATCTCCATCAAGGCTGTATAAACATACAGAGCAAACCAATTTTTTTGGGGGGGTCCCTTCCCTTATATATGTAACGAAAGCTAGCGCCACCTATGTTGCGGCATCATAGATCTGGTGTTGTGTTAGCCCTACTGGCAACTTGTCGCAGACCCAGCCGGACGCCATTGTAACAATAAACAACATGTCATGTTTTAAATCCATCTCCATCCTGTTAATCCAAAAGTCTAAAAGAACCCACGCATAACATGGTGTCAGAAGGGGGGAATCGAGCAAGCAGCATCTACCACAGAAGCGATGGCGTGGTTTTTTCCACCGATTCAAGCCTTCTCGGCAGCCGCCAACCCCGCAGAGGACTGGAGCGACTGGAAGAAGAGCTTCACGATCTACGAACGTGCAACAAAGTACCACAACGAAGACGACGAGACACGGATTACTCTGCTGCTACACGTTGGAGGCGCGGAACTCGTGCAGAAGTACCACGCAATCACATTTCCGGCGGCGCAGCAGAAGTTCTCCGACGTTCTTCAGCGTTTCGACAAGCACTTTGAAAGGTACCGCAACACAACGCATGCATCCTACGTGTTCCATAACTTAAAACAGTCGAAAGACCAAACGTTCGAGGCCTTCGCACAAGCCGTAAAAAAGCAGGCAGATCAATGCGCTTTCGGTGACGCTCGCAACCGAATGATCACCGATCGCCTCGTTCATGAAATAAATGACGACTCGCTGAGAGAACGCTTGTTTCGCGAGAAGAAACTTACACTCGACAAAATCAAGGACCAATGTATGGCAGCGCAACTTTCCAGAACGTACGCCAAAGAGATGCAGCCACAGCGTCCGGAGGTGCTCGCAATACATCGCCGCGGTCCACCAACTTCACGGCAGTATGACGCTACGCGGGAACCAAGTGAAGGAGCGCCCACTCACCGCCAGCCACCGCAGCCTCGTCACAACTCGCAAAGAACGTGCTCCAGGTGTGGCCAATTTCACCAGCCACGACAGTGCCCAGCATTCGGACAACAGTGTTACAACTGTGGCAAGCCCAACCACTATGCTGCGTTGTGTCAGCAGCCACATCAGCCTCGTCCGTTGCAGTCGCGTCATGCCCACGTCGTGCAAGAGCTGCAGGGGGATGCACCTCTCCTTGGATGTGCTGACTGTCCGCACCGTTCAGCACTCGTCTTCATGAAACCAAAAAGTGAACGTCAGTGGACGCGACATTCTGTTCAAACTGGACACTGGATCAGATGTGAACCTAATTTCAACGGAGCAGTTCCAGAAGTTGCCGGATCCCCCCCCCCCCCCACTAAACAGTCCTGGTGCTCGTGTGACCACTTACACCGGTGAGCCATTGCCACTACGTGGAGATTGCTTTTTAAGATGCAGCGTACCTGGCACATCGGCAACACTGAAGTTCTGCATAGCCGGCATGTCAACTGCTGCCATCTTGGGTTTGGACGCTTGCCGGGAGCTGAAGCTAATACAACTCAACAAACTCAACTGCAACTCTGTTGATGGCACTGCGGAAAAGGACGACACACCAGAGCGCATCATTGATGAGTACAAAGATGTCTTTGAAGGAACAGGCCGTCTCCCTGGAGAGTTCACAATAACTCTAAAAGAGAATGCACAACCAGTCATTTCGGCACCACGAAAGATCCCATCAGCCATAGAAGACAAGGTCAAGCAGGAACTGCAGCGCTTGGAGGATGAGCATGTGATTCCTAAGGTGACTGAGCCCACTGACTGGGTCAGCCCGATTGTCATCGTAACCAAGAAGGATGGCTCTCTGCGGATTTGCTTAGACCCACGAAAACTTAATGAAGCAATCAAGCGCCCACATTACCAAATGCCAACGTTTGAAACCCTCGTCTCAAAGCGACATGGATCATCGGTGTACACTCTACTGGATGCTTCTCATGCCTTTCATCACATGCAGCTTGATGATGCAAGTTCTCGGCTGTGCACTTCCACTACGCCGCTCGGACGCTACCGGTTTCTGGTCATGCCTTTTGGACTGAGCTGTGCACCTGAGATGTTTCAGCAAGCAATGGACCAAGTGTTTGCGTCAGAAGAAAACATTAACCAGTACTTTGACGACATCCTAATTGCGTCCAAGTCCATGCCTGACCATTGCAAGCAACTGCGACAGGTGCTGGAAAAAGCCCGTTGCTCAAACTTAAAGTTCAACAAAGACAAACTGAAGTTGGCAGTGTCGGAGGTGAACTACCTTGGTCATGTGCGGACTGCCAAAGGGATCCAGCCAGATGATGCCAAGCTCAAAGCAATTGCGGAGTATCCTCAGCCAACCAACCGACAATATCTTCAGCGCTTTCTGGGCATGGCTACTTACTTGACGATGTTTGCCCCACAGCTAGCTCAATGAACCCATCAACTGAGGCAGCTGTTACGGAAAGACACTCCTTGGCTCTGGGATGCAAATACACAGAGGTGCTTTGAAGAAGTGAAGGAATCACTCTCCGAAACTCCCATCCTTGCATTCTACGATGCAACCCAGAAGACAACCCTGTCGGTCGAAGCAAGCTCGTACGGATTGGGGGCTGTGCTGCTGCAGCGAGGCAAGCCAATTGCTTTTGCATCTGCAACACTGTCAAGTGCTCAACACAAGTACGCCCAAATCGAAAAAGAACTGTTGGCCATTGTATACGGTGCAGAACCCTTCCACTATTTTTTGTATGGACGCCCTTTCGAAGTGGAGACTGATCATCGACCTCTTCTCGGTTTGGTGCAAAAGCCATATGATGCGGTGTCTCCCAGACTCCAACGTCACTTACTACGACTACCGCCGTATGATGCACAACTGGTCTTAGTGCCAGGAAAAGAGCTCGTTGCAGCTGACGCATTGCCAGAGCTCCTCTGACCTCCATCTCAGTTGACACATCATCGGTAGACACCCGTCAATCAGTCTGCCTTCTCGTTGGAGCCTCGTGAGAAACCCTAAATCTCATCAGAGTGCAAACAGCCGCCGACCCAACCCTGCAGTGTGTGGTCAAGTATGTCCAGGACGGCTGGCCAGAAAGACACGATGTACATCCATCAGCACAGAGGTTTTGGGACTGTAGGAAATAACTTCACTTCGGAGAAGGACTACTTTGTCGAGGACTCCGCCTTGTGATTCCGGAACCTGCTCAACCAGCAGCACTCAAGAAACTTCATGTGGGGCATCGCGGAATGTCAGCATGCAAAGCTCGGGCTCGAGAAGCACTTTATTGGCCAGGAATGACACAAGATGTGGAAGACATGGTAAAGTACTGCATCACATGTCAGCGCCACATGCCCGCAAACCACCACCAACCGCTAATGGACATGCCGCTGCCATCTCTGCCATGGCAGAAACTAGGAGTTGACATCTTGCATCTGAATGGAGCGTCACACTTGCTTGTAGTTCACTACTACTCAAAGTATGTCGAAGTAGAAAGGCTGTCCTCAACTGCTAGCCAACCTGTCATCAGCAGTCTTAAGAAGATGTATGCACGCTTTGGGATCCCGAACGAGATAATCTCGGACAACGGTCCTCCCTTCGACAGCAAGGAATTTGCAGACTTCAATGCCTCATGCTCCATCATACACCGTACATCATCGCCCTACTACCCTCGGTCGAATGGGCAAGCAGAGCGAGCAATCAAGACAATCAAGGACACACTCTGCAAGACAGGACAGTCGTTTAGAGGACCTGGACATGGCCCTCCTCACCTACCGCTCAACGCCAACATCCACGCTGTTATCTCCAGCAGAAATGCTGATGGGCAGGAAAGTTCGCACACTGCTTCCAGTACATCCGAAGCTACTGATTCCAGACTACCCTACGAAAGCCGACCAAAAAGGACTTCAAGCTCGTCAAAAGGAACAACACAAGCATGGAGACCAGCACACATCCACTCTAAAGCCGCTGAAACCTGGACCGCAAGTCTGGTTCTGGCTGAACAACAAGTGGACACTGGGTGAGATCGCAGCATTGGGTCCAGAGCCGCGCTCGTTCATCGTACAAGGAAACGGTGGAGGCACATACCGCAGAAACCGCTACCACCTTAGAGAAGCCCATCTGCCACCAAGGGATCGAGAGGCACCACCCCAAGTGCAAAGGAGTGTGGAGGATTTGTGCCCATTGTCTGACTTAGATGAAGACTCCTCCCGGACAGCGAATGTACCATATGATACCAGCAGTGGACCGACCACCTCAGGTCACACACGTTCAGGAATACAAGTCCGTCCTCCAAACCGCATGAACCTGTAAAAAAAAAAAGAAAAAAAAGGGGCGTGTTATATATGTAACGAAAGCTAGCGCCACCCATGTTGCGACACCATAGATCTGGTGTTGTGTTAGCCCTACTGGCAACTTGTCGCTGACCCAGCCGGACGCCATTGTAACAATAAACAACACGTTATGTTTTAAATCCATCTCCATCGTGTTAATCCAAAAGTCTAAAAGAACCCACGCATAACACCTTCTGAAACTGCGGACTGGACGGGGTGTGACGGCGACGAGAAGGACGACGACGAGGACGACGAGGAGAGGACGCTGACCACCGACGTGCGAGTTTAATTAAATTGTTCTGAAAACGCACACTGTGTGGGTGACTTCTTGGGGAGCGAGCGAGGCACGTCCCGATCGGGCGTCAATCAGGTAGCGACCCACACCGCTAAGGTCAAAAACAGCTACGATTGGCGCGAACTTCGCTGGCAGGAGTGCTCCAGAATCGAACACCAGCGCTACCTGATAGGTTCTACACGAAGCGCCTCACCTTGAGGTCGGCTATTTTTCCACTACTCCTATCCTACTGGGTGTATCAAGGGGCAGCCAGGCTCTTTAAATCGACCGCAAAATTCGGTTTCTTAACCTATCGCGTTCCGATTTTGTATAGCGTTGGCCACAGAAGGTGCATTTTTTCTATGAACCACGGGAAAGAGTTGAGCACGTTGGTTAAACATATTTAGGAGACACCAGCTGAACAAACCAGCATAGGGCGCCCTATGGTTTGAACACGGGTGGCTGCTCTGCGTTTTCCATAGGACCTAAGCCTTTTTTCTTTTTTTTACTTTTTTCTAAGGTAAGCTCGCTCTTTGCGAATTTCATGAAAAAATGCACCACCTGTGGCCAACGTTATACAAAATCAGAACGCGATAGATTAAGAAACCGAATTTCGCGGTCGATCTAAAGAGCCTGGCCGCCCCTTGATACACCCAGTAGTTCACTGTAGCACAGGCCCCAAGCCGGATGTTACGTGTGAACTAGACATAGCGGGGGCGCTGGGTTTCCGGGGCGTTGACGAACAATACGCCGCCGATAATTGGCAACCAGTGGAAGTAAGCCGGTTTGACATGCATTGATTCCTCCGAGGAGGAAATCGGTGCCGCTATCGGCGCGGCGGCACGGATCGCGAGGTTTCATTTCACGCGAGCGTTTTCTCCCGTTGCGATAGCCAATGTTACTTGCAGCAAGCAGATGCGCACAGTCGGTTACAGCGGCTTCGGACAAAAATTTTAATCCCTTAGTTTTCAATTTCCCCTTTAATTTCACTTTAACAAAACAAAAAGAAAAAGCGTTTAAAATACTAAATAAACCTTGATCTTCTTTGCTTATTTTTTTTTTAATCTTTGTTGTCGTGGAGGATGAAACCTTGGATCATCCACGGAAGCGTCACAAGCAGCGCGCAGCGTCTTCCTCGGACGTAAAGACTCCAACTGATATGGCCGACCCTCCTGGACCCGAACATCCCGTAATAGTGCAGTGGTTGCATACCGGTCTTGTCGATCACTTTCACGGCTTCAGTCACCTCTTCCCAGAGTTTCTCTTTGGTTCCATCGTTCCTAAATTCTTCGAGCTACCCGTCCCAAAGACCCCGGCGCTTCGACACTTCACTGATAAGTAGTTCATTGAACTGGGCGCAATACACTTTGTCTTACTTGGTGTGACCATCTCTGCTGGAAAAAACACATCAGTTCAGTTCAGAAAGCATTTATTGGCCTTAGGAAAGGAAGGGAGGGGATCGGACCGGTAGCTTACGAGCCTGGATCAGGCCGGGGAAGGGGGTTTTGGGGACTTATAGATAGATGGGTGGTCAGCCCCACCTTGGGGATAAAATCCAAAAAAGAGGTCATGACAGCTCAACGTTTGTCGGTAGGACCCTGAGGATGGGTCCTTTCCTCTAGGCTGGTGACATCTGGTGCTGCGGGCTTCTGTCTGTTCTCTTCCAATTCCGAGAAAGTCCAAAGGAGGTGGTACTCGTCGACAGGAATGACGGGGTCGTTACAGAAATTGCAGCGAGATGCTGCGAATCGCGTGGACGAACGTGCAATGCGAGCCGGTGTGGATGTTGCGTTTTTGATGATCCTCCGGAGCAGCACCGTGTTTCCCCTGCCCGTTTCGCTCGGGAGCGGATATACACAGGGAGTCAAGGCCGCCTTAAGGGTCTATCTCGAGGTTTGTTTGGCTAGATCGGTGTCTGGTTCATCGTCATTTTCACCGAGCTCCGGTGGGAGCGAGTACCTGTGATTTTGTAAAGGCTGGCTCACACATTTGCAAGGGGTGAGTTCGCATGCACCCGAAACAACCGCAACGACCAAAACACTGCAACAACCATGACTCATGGATTGCTTCGCCAAGCTACCCCTTGCATGGTTTGCCATGCTGTGTACGGCGAACACGTGCCCCGGTGACTTCGTCGTTCCGGTCGTTTCGGTTGCATGCGAACACAACCAAGGCAGATGTGCGAACCAGTCTTAAGTGACCTTGTACATTCTTCGGCTCGCGGGGGAAGTCGAGCTGCTTGCGAGCCTTAGAGTGAGCTTATTGATTGCCATGTATGTCCGCGTGGGTGGGTATTTAGGACACTTTGATGGTTGTTCCGTCAAAAAGTAGTTCAGGGGCCATCCGACGGATCGCCTTAACCCTCTTGTATGGCGCTTGACGGTTGCGGCATTTCGTGAGGGATGCAACAGTCTCTAAAAATTTGGAGGTGCTTGGTTCGGACCCCTTCCTCTATAATGACGCGTAGCGCCTGTTGGATGGCACCAAGTTCTCCGTCCTTAACCGATGTGCCACCGGCAATGTCTCCGCCATAGAAAGTTCTAGGCGGGGAATTACGACCGCGATGGAGCAAGCCAGCGTGGGGGAGGAGACGAAGGCTGCGTCAGTGTACACTGCGAGTCTTTTACTGGTGTCCGTCCATTCTTGGACGAGTTTGCAATGTTGACGCACTTGGCATGCTTGCTTGTCAGGACGGCTGAGTCCCGGTCCCCTGGGTACCGGTCGGACGTCCACGATGCAGGTGTCGTCGCTCAGAGCCTACCATTTCCTGTATTAGACGTCTGGGGGCTGAGTGTTGAATTCGCTCTAGGTGAGCACGGGCGCGCACTTCCACGGTTTCCTGAACCGTGTTGAGCCTTGCGTGTGCCTTGTGTATGCTCAACTGGGTGTAACGGGGAGGGCCTGTGATAACGCTGGCTGCGGGGTTGTGGACTTCCAGTTTTTTCCGCTGTGTCTCGGGGAGTCTGTAACGGAGGGCACCATAGCAGATCCGGGATACAATGAAGGCTTTCACCATTCGGCGAGCCACCTCTTCGTCAAGAGCAGCTCTGGTGCCACATAGCCTTCTTGCGACGTTGAGGGCCGCTTGGCACTGCTGGGTGGCCGTTGTCAGCCAGGTTTTGGCGCTGCCGTCTTCGTGGAAATAAAGTCCTAGAGTTCGTACCGAATTCGTCGAATTGATCGGACGGACGTCGAGGGTCAAGTTAAAACAAGAGCCGACGTCTGCATCTATTTCCCTTTTGGGGGCTACGACGACGTAGCTCGTCTTCTCCGGCGAAGCCGTTAAACCTACGATTTGAAGGTGACTTGCCACGACGTCCAGACCACGCTGAGTGGTCCGTTGTTGCTGTTGAATGTTTTCACGTAATGTCCAGAGTAATGTGTCGTCTGCGTACACACACATGTCTCGTTAATATGGATACCACGCTATATGAATACCACTTTCGGGGACGAACTGAGGAAAATACGTGCATTTTTGTCTCGTTATTATGAAGAACTCACATTATGGACGATTTTTTTAACAGGAACGGAGGTGTCCATATTAACGAGACATTGCTGTGTAGTGAAGCGGAGATTGGGAACCTGTTTGAGTCGATTACGGAGGCGCGCGAATGCCAAATTAAAGAAGAGGGGACAGAATAGAGCCCTTTGGGACTCCCACTTCGTTTGGCTTGTCTAGAGGGCTTGTCAATATCGCTCAGTTCTTCTTCTTTTTTTTTCTCAATAGCGCTCGCACAAGCCGCTTCCGATTAGCGTCTCTAGCGCTCGCTACAGTTGATACTCAGGCGAGGAAAGTAAAAAAAAAGCCGCGTAATTCATTGAGAAAACAAATTCCGAGGAAGGGGACAGCAATCCCCCTCCTCCATAATCTCCTGAACAGTCCCGACGCGACGGCTGAAGCAAAAAATTGACCGCATCTCCACGTGGTGAATGATGTTGCTTGGGGCGAAGCTCTGGTGGTGCTTGTCTGCGTAGACGCCGAGCCGCAGCATGACGAGCCTTTTCAGTCATGTCAGTAGGAGAATGTGTGGTTTTCTTCTTTTTCTTTTTTTAAGCAGACAGATGGGATGGCATCTCAGAACCCCTTACTATTTTTTTATCTTCTTTTTCTTTGAGCCTTTTCATTCATGTCAGTAGGAGAATGTGTGGTTTTCTTCTTTTTATTTTTTTTCTTCTTTTTCTTTTTTTATAATTTTTTTCACCTTTTTTTTCAATGTTTTTTTGCCCTACACGAGCACGTGAGCATGTGCTAACGTGCTCGTGAGCACGTGATCTCATGAGCAGAAGCACGAGCACCCGACGCCGGCCTACGGCGGACAACGGACGGCGGACGGACATGGCCAGCCCCTAAGGAGCTTCGCCCCTAAAAAGCTCGACCCGCCGGAAAGAAGAAACCGCAAACCAGTCGCTTGCGTACTTTCTCTGCTTGCTGTCTGCTTCAAGAACGTAAAAACGCCGCTGTCATATGCGCTAGCTTTCCCGCAATGTTTCTCCTCCTGTCACGTGATTCCCCGCCGCGCTGCTGGAGTGCTGGTGGAGGAGGACAAGAGAACACGACTACGACATTGGCGAGTGTAGCTACTATACTTCGTTTCACTTTATGTTGTACCGCAGCGAAGGCTAGAAGCGCGAGCTCATAGCGTTGGCAGCTGCTCTTAAGTAACGAGAGCGTCTGCCGCCTGGATGTGCCCCAGAGCAAGGAGCTCGCGCTTGTAGCCTTTCCTGCGGTACATCATAAGGTGAAAGAGAGTATAGTCTGCTAGTCATGCTAGATCCAGCGCTGCTGGGATCCCTTGATACAAAGGGGTTAGCCCTAAATCCAATCCAATCCAATCAGTGTTGTGGGAAGACGAGGAGGAAGACGGCGCGGGGGGGACATGCCATGGGCGGCCGAGCGGCGCTCGAGACCGGCGCGGGAGCAGTACAAGACGAGGAGCGAGCAGGAACGGCCGCAACGGAGCAAGCCCTGAATAACTCGACGGAACACAAGACCAAGCCAGCCCCGGGGAGGAACGGCCGCAACGGTGCAAGCCCTGAACGACTCGGCAAAATACCAGACCGAGCCGGCCCCGGGGAAGACGCGGGCTATCACCAAGTAACAGTAAAGTGTTCTCTCACATCTCCTCTAACGTGTGACTTCTTGGGAGGGCGGACCAGGCGGAGACCGATTGTGCGGCGGTATTATTGAGCGACCTACATAACTGGCGCATCCAACGTGGGGCCCGAGTGGTCTGCCGCTTGTTCCGTTCATCTCTGGGAGTCTCACAGATCCATTCAGCGTTCGGCGTGGTGTAGATAGACGCTAAAGATGCCCTCCAAGACGAGGTAGGCCCCAAACAGGAGCGAGGACGACTCGTCTGAGTGCGTGGTTTGGGAAGTGTCTGACATAGTCGTACCAATTAATTAATGCAAATATATCGGCTTGTCTTTTAGAATTTACTTGAACACGAAGCAAGAAAGGGCAGGAGAGGACAAACAGCTGACTACCAACGGTGTTTTACTGTAAACTCCTTCCTTGCGCGTTCTTTTTCATTTAGGCTCCAAAGCAGAGCACGATAAACCTATTACATAAATAAACCTATTGCACTAATAAAGATCACCACCAATATATACATTTATACAACTGATACAGAACAATTACGCCGAATTCGTGTTTGCGATTTTCATTTGCTTCAGAAGGAGAAAATTTGCCTCTTTTAAAAGGCTCTTTTAAGTGTGTTGCCATGGCCCACGTGCACGCGAAAACTTTTTGTTTTCAGTTGCATTGCATTTAGAACATAAAAACACGCTATATCAAAACTAAGACCAGATTAACGCAACGAAGGTCAAGCACTGTAAACGGTGAAAATTTAATTCAGTTATCCTGAATATTGGGGAAAAAAAGGTTCGAACGAGACGGAGGCGATCGAAGGCAAACATACGACAAGGGCCGGCGGCAACCTCTAACGGATTTGTTGTTACGTCAAACCGAGCATATACACTGTACATAGATACCGTCTTTTTTGCTTCTGTGTCATGAAATATGCGCGGTTGTGTCGTTTTCGTCCTACATTTTTATTCTTTCTTCAATCTTGACCACATACAAAGCTACCCTTTTTCCGCCTGTTTTCAGGCAGATAAATAATATCACGAAAGATGACAAGGTGTACAACATAGGAGCGCTTATGTAGAGTACGTGGTTTTGCATCACGCGAAGGCGATGAACGTCATTCCTTATTTGTTGTCTTCGCTTCAACTCTTTGCTCGTTTCATATTTAGCATGTTTTGGAGCTTTACAGAGTCGAGCAACATGAGTTACGACGATTGCGACGATGGCAACGAGGATTCCAGTCGCTTTGTCAGAAGGTGCGATGATTTGTTCTTCCCTAATATATTAAAGCCTATATTTTTATACAGGGTGTTTGCTTTTACTCCAAACATATTTTTCACAAAAATGGTGTGGAAGTTAGACGAGTGCCTAAAGTTAGACATTAGATGAGTAATAATTGTCATGGTAAGTTGTCTAATTAACTACAATTCCTTAATTAACTTTTCTTTAATTATTCGTTTTATGGTTTATGTTTCAAGTGCAGTATTGACGGCAGTTACTATTTAGAGGCCAGACCAATTGGAAGAATGTGCAGAATGGTATCAGTTTTTGAGAGATTGATAAATGTTCACGTTTTCAAGCCCGATTTAAAAATTGCGCGCAAAAACAGCGCCTCAAGCCCTGAGCTCAATGACGCCTAAAAAGAGTAAAGGAGTTTTTTCAGTCACATCGTCACTTGCGTCGTCAGCGCACCTACCAAGCAACGTTGCAAAATTAGCTCTCTCGTGGAAACCCCTCACCCCGCTCAGTCCGCCTGCCGTCATTTGAAGCCCCATCTAGATTTTCGTTTCAGCACTGTGTGTTCCTAGAGTACGGTGAAACGGCCACCAGACGCTGTGCTTCAAAACATATGCATTCAATAGAATACACTGCAGGTACCATAGCCATCCTCAAAATGATGGCGCATCAAACGGCGGAAGTCGGGCCGGGGGTACTGTGGTATTGTTCGTGGAAGCAGGGTCTATGGGCATTTCCCTAACAGAGATAATCGACTAACCTTGCCACAAACGACACCTTGCCCTGATAGTGAATACACGATAGGAACGACGTCATTCTTCCAAGTGACACAGTGGGCAGGGCTTGCGGCGATCCTTTCGCGCGCATTTTTTTAAATGGGGCTATAAAAAGAACGGGAAAATTGAATAATTAAATTTTAAAAAACTATTACATTTTCGCAATTTCTTTTTCTTTTCTTTTCGCCTATAATAGCAATTTTCCTCATTACTTCATTTGCAACATGACCCATAACGTAAATAATTAGAGTTAATTAGGGGATTTTACTTCATTAGCCAACTTACCATGACGATTGTCCTTTCAACTAATGTCCGCCGAGCCCGATTAATACATGATGAAGACGGCACTAGTCTAACTCCCACCCCATTTTTGTGAAAAATATGTATTCTCTAAGATAGATATTTTCTGTCGAACTACCAAACAACCATTTCTAGGGACCATTTATATCACTTATTTGCAAGACGTAGAGCATAGGTGAATATTTATTAATGGTATTTTTACGTTGTCTAAAACCTATTTTAAAAAAAAATAAACGGTCAACTTTTTTTCTTGAAGCACGTAAACAAATTAATTTTTCTCTTAAAAATAGAACGTGGACAAAAGCTACAAATTTTATAAACGCTTGAATTGTGAAAGCGGCGATCTCATTTATTCCGGGTCATTGATCTGTATAATACCTTCATAAACCGGCATGTGTACTGCAAAGTAGATACTTCAAATCTTTTCTGAGCTCGTGACAGGTAGACTCTCCGTCAGACTCTGGTGGGTTGTACATTTTAATACCCAAACCAAATCAGGGCTAGAGCTACAGCCCTCCCCAGTGTGAAAAAAGCTGCATCATTACGCCATTAAAAGAACTCGGCGCTGTTTATTTTTGTTAAACACAGAACCTTTTGTAAATTGAAATCAAAAATGGTCGAGAAGGAGAACATCCTTGAGCGGACACGTTTCTCATGTAGACATTTCTTTGTGACTAACGTCTCATACACTAAGTCTTTCGCTCAAGAGCGCTCGAATATGCGCTCAGCTGTCGACGTAATCATGCATAAATTCTTTCGCAAAATGCTTGCAGCTGGTGGAACCTTGCAGGCAAGGTTTCTACCTAATTGCGTTTAATTTGTGTTGTTTGGAACAAGAAAAACGATGGTAGAGAATAGTTAATCTTATTTGTTGAGTGTTTATTCCCTTTGTTCATACATTTGGGAATTATATAACTGCTTGCACTGTAGATCGCTATCGCATCCGTACATAATCATCAAGCTTATGATAGACATTCAGTACTGAGGCGCTTCTCCCTCATTAGCAGTAGTAGTAAGATTTTTTGGATCAGTTGGCTTGACAATTACAAGGAGATTTAGTGCTGGTTGAGCGATAATCGTAGCTTCGCTTGAAATAAAGCCGTGGATTTTGTTCTTCGTTAATTTAATGGTTCATCCTCTACCATCATCCGAATCACTCATTGTGTTTTCAGTGGAGTTGTCAAGATTGCTGGATGGCTTAGCGAATTCACCGTCCGTTATTGTTGACAGCGTTTACTATGCAGTATACCGGAGGTTATGGTCATACCACAGCGCTTCTGCTGTGTTATGATGCGTAACAATAACAGTACTGGGCTCAATATGGAAAGCAGATGGCAGAACCACTGTTCAGATATGTTTGAGTTTATTATCTAGAGGAGGTCTGTCTTTTTCGTTGTACCGAAGACGCATCCCAAAACCAAGCCTTCTCGCAGCCCGTGCGAATAACAGTCACTCATGATAATAAAAGAGCGTTCAAGAAAACGACTACAGGAGAAATGAGTATTACACAGGACAAGCGCGCTGTGCTTCTCCTGTGTACTCCATTCACCTATCCTCGCTTTTTGTACGCGTTCTTTTTTCTCTTTTTTTTGTCAACTTATGAATTTATTTGCTCAAATCGTTACTTTAACATTCCAGCCTTCCCTGAAGGCGCCTCGAGTCCGGTACTGAGTGCATACATAAACGTGTGGCTTGCTGATTTTACGTTGATGACAGTTAATACCTTCACACTTGGCCGGGGTTGACCCAAGTCGCATCTTGAGTATAGATTTTGCGGTTCTTGAATTTGTGATTCGAGATCGGTCTCAGGTACCGTCGTCTCTTGTCTAGGATGTCCTCCTAAGTTGCGGTTCCGTTTACATTTCTTGAAGCCCAGGTCTTTCGGTACACAACAAAAAGCAGGCACAAGGCACGCGTCGTCTTCTCTGAGGGAAGTGGCACACTCCTTCAGCGTTGGGTTTTCACCTCGACGGAAAAAAACTTGTGCATGCAGTTTCTCATAGCCACCAGCGCGAAGACATCGTAGTTAGTCATCTTCTACGCATACGACGACCACCGTTCGGGCACTTTTTCAATCAATTTTTGCATAGCCTCGTTGCCAAGCAAACAGAGCTAACGCTAACGCCTGTTGCACTGGCAATAAGATTAACGACTTAATCTGTGTTGGTTTCTCGGTGCTGCCTGCCTGTCGACGAATAGTCATTTAAAACGCATTGTCTCATCTGTCCAATTTATCTCGCTTTACGCGACAGTTCCTTCCATATGATTCTGGAACTAGATCTGGGGAGAAATTTTAACTTCGGGTGGCAAAACCGACACCATCGCTCAAGCATTTGAAGCTACCATTTTAGTAAGTTGAACTTCAGTGACGGGCGGCGGCTCCGAAGAACCAATCCTTGAATCTCGTGGTACATTGAAGTTGTATTCTTCTTATTTGGACTATTTCTAATTTATATTTACGGAAACAACAAGTTTCAATGCAATAAAGCAAAACAGTTACGTTTATCACGGCGAATTTTTAAAAGACTAATTTGCAGAGCGGAGAAACGTCTAAGACGGCGTATCACAATAAGCCCGCAGCAGGCAGGAGACACTCAAAGTTTTTTTGAGGTGACAGCGACTATAATATGTTCATCAACTAGCAAACTTTGCAAGTGATAATTTGTTTTTTTATTCACAGTGTAGACATGACAACCGCGAAATTCAGCTGCAAGTACAAAAGGAGGTGAGTACAGAGACTACGTTCAGGAGGGATAAGATTACCAATTTATTGATACCTGCGCGCTCTTGCGCACAGGCCGTGTGGGGAACAAACGAGTACAGGTTTTCCCAACCACCTGTCTTGCATTCGCTTTTCCCATTGACAATGAAGTAAACGGCCCATCGCGCAAGCTGCTAAACGATCTTGTCTATAGGTAAATTGGGTGTCGGTGTGCCTCAAAGTAAGTTCTGGAATTTGATAAAAAGTATCAAATTTTTCGAGAAAAATTAGAAACATGAACGTGTTCGAAGGACGCCTTTCTCGGTAGATTGGTGCCACACGTAAAAATGTTCGTTATCACTACCCATCGGTTGTGATCGTTTAACAGCTGCCATTCTTTCGTGCCATTCTTACATCATTCCAGTGTTGGTATCGGGAAGACATGAGCTATTTTAGGAACAACCGAAGCTATTCAAGAGGTGATTTCTCTACTAGATTTGAAGTATCGTCCGGCCACGTCGTTTCCCTGGTTAATTTTCAAAATCGCGCGCCGTCTATACTTCGTTTCACCTTACGTTGCGAGCGAAGGCAAAACTGGAAGCGCGAGCACGGAAGCTCCGTGCGTTCAGGCTTTGCTCGAGCGCGCGAGCCGGGGAGAAACGCAAAAAGCGCTCGTCTCGCGCTTCTAGCTTTGGCTTCGCTCGCAGATAAGGTGAAACGAAGTGTAGTATCTGCTGCGCCGATCATCCGAGCCCTCCATTGGTAGGGTGATTCACGGGGCATGTATTGGCCACGAGGGTGTCGTCGGTGTTCAGCGAGGACTCGGATCCATCCACACACTTCGTGCCCAAGAAATGGCGGCCGCCTATCTGGATCAACGGGGTATTAAAGAGATCTATTGCGAAACGTGATGTTATTATAATTGAGGACGGGACATGTGATAAATAGCGAGTGAACGAATGTATTATAAGCGGCTACTTATACATGTTCCGCTTTCTTTCCATAGTAAAAATACTGGCTGTTTATTTAAGTTAACCTCTGATGAACGGTAAATAGTTGTTTACTCCACATGCGCGACTGCGCGTGCTCTGTTCGGTTGTAAACATGTTTGATAACTCGAACATATCACGTAGTTCTTTCAACAACGAAATTAAACCCATATATAAGCAGTATTGTCTACCCACTGTCTCTGACCCGCGATAAAAAAAAAGTTTTTTTTTTACCAGCTGGTTGAAATTAAGTCGTATTCGCAGGTTGCACAGTTCCTTGAGACAAACTTTTTTTTGCGTTTCCAAATTCTTGAGGCCCTGAAAGCCAGAATAAACTAGAGTAGAAAGCAAACCTGATATTCTTTGGCCATAGTTTGGGAAGTCACCAAACAACTGCCAGACTTGGACTTCAAGGCATGGATATTCGGTTGTCACCTGGCATCTGTGACTCGTGTTTGTCCCTTCAGGATTCCAGTAACCAACATGAGAAAAAAAAAACGCTGTATTTCCTCTGGCCGGTTAGGGTCAAGGCAAAGTACATTGCCCCAAACTAGCGCCTTGGAGCAAATCTTTTTGGGCACAGGTTAGGCCCCTTGGATTGCCAAACATTTTTGTTTGTTTTTTTTTGTTTTTGTTTTTGTTTTTCTCTTGTGTGCTAGCCCTTGTTAGAACAACAGAGAAATACAAAACGTCTCAGCGTTGCATGAAGGTAGGAAGCTTCCGGAGGTGACATGACGCCATCAGAGGTGAACCCAGAAGTGTGGAGGGACACGCCCCCAACGATGACCAAAACAGCTGTGGTTTTGGTCATTGTTAGCGGTGTGTCCCAGCACACTTCTGGCCTCACCTCTGGTAGAGTCATGTCACCTCTGGAAGCTTCCTACCTCCCTGATTCCTTGTCTATAAGCAAACAAACACCTAGGAACGGAAGAGGCTTGCATATGGTTGTTTCTTTCCAAGTATAAAAAAACAAAAACTAGCTATTTAAAAAATGAACAAGCAAAAAAAAAGCTTTCATGAAAAGCACATTAACATATATAGGCGTTTATCGTTCGCTCTTGTGCTTAGCTTAGTAATTTCGGTATAAGGTATAGATGTCAGAAAAAAATTTTAAAAAGTCAAGAACAGGCCACAATTACTCCTAAAACGGGAACGCCTTTCATTTTCGTGGCGAAGAGAACAACCGTACGTTTTCGCCCATACACAGAATGTTCTCCCCCATTCAAGATGGTGACGCCCGCGTAGAAAATGTTTTTTGCAAGCACTTGTGGTCATGATAGTATTGAGCACTCATGGGCCTACTAGTCGTGTCTTTGGTGTGTTTTTCGTTTGCAGGCACCAGTATGACATTTCACAGGGGCACTCGTTGCCCCCAATGAATCAAATCTTGGCAAGGCTGAATGACGACGCGGAGACCAGATTTTTTGGCATGCGTTCCGCTAGACAATTCGTATTCCTACTTATTTATAGCCTTCTACCATTCGCAATGGGAATCATCGTAGCGCGGTTCTATCTACTGCAGCACCGAGACCCCAGTAAGTTGTTTCTATATTTACCATTTTTACTCCTAAAAAATGAAAAAAAAAACAGCAGATACATGCAGCAGGTTGTTTATTGTTATTTTTTTAATAGCACGTGTTTAACGCCCCATGGCAATAGCGGTTTCCGAAATCTTCTTTTGCAGGCCAAACTGATCAACTCTTTTAACCGCAGGTTATGGGGAGGCTTAGCTGGTACGTTTTGTCGTCACGATTTTTGTGTCGATTAGATTACGGCGCCACTCAGAAGCATACATTGAGGCACGCACCCGTGTCCGGATCGTGGCACCACAACGCTCTGATATACAGCCGAAGGCTTTCAGGTTTCCCTAACTGAAACAAATAGTCAACCTGTTCTAGTTCCTGTTTAACCATGAGACGTCGTTACGAATGGTTTTATCATTAGGATGCCGTACAAATGCCACCACAATTTCTTACATAAGATCATAATATGGTGATAACCTTGCCCTGGAATCGAAGAAGCCTTTCTCGCTACTTCTCATTCAGTAAAGTAGCTGTCCGCAAGCATTTCCCATTAAAATTAAGACGCTAACAGTTCGTCGTCTTTGAGATCGTCAAATGCTTAACAGTTCTAAGCAAATGTATTGTGTTAACATTGTCATTTTCGGCAAAATGTGCCGCAGTTCCACATTGAAAAGGGCATACATGCTGCCGGTTTGCAGCGCGTTTCCCTTGGAATAGTTTTAAGTATGCAAATTGAGAACAAAACTGTACAAATTCATGCCACTTCCTTTCACTTCACAACAGCGACTGAAGTCGAGTGTTTACTTTCTGTGAATACATTTTTTGATGGCAATTTAATAAAAATATATCTAAAAAAATCTCAAAATTTTAGGAATTCAGTAAGTTTGGAGTAAAAAAACTGGCTTATTTTACTGGCTCTGAGAGTACAACACAATTATGGCACACGCTAATAATCCGTGCTTATCGTCAGCGTAAAGTGCAGTACATACAAAAAGGTAAAAAACAAAATAGCAAAGGGATTTCTTTTTTAAGAAATTAACCTAAATAAATCTCAAATTTTTTAGTTCTTCAACACGTGTGGAGTTATGCATATATATTCTTAAATTTTTCCGAAACGAGCAATATACCATCAGACAGCTTATATTCATATCCACTGATAGTTGTTTCGTATCATTGAGGCTAAAGGGGCGACGCAACAATTCCTGTACTTTGCACAAATACCCCATAAAACGGATCCCTGACGTCAATGACCCATGAAACACGCGTTCGTTTTTCACCCCACGCAATAGAAGTTCCCGAAAAAAAAAATAAAGAAAAACGAGCACCGTTCACCCACTCAACTCGCAGCCAGAACAAGCGGCCACGTAATCTGGAGCCGATTGTATGCCGCCAATGTTGATCATAGCCACGCGCTGATGTTGGCAAAGCACAGGACACGCGCTGAGTTTCAGGCATTGTTATGGCTCGGTTATTGTCGTCGTTGCAGCGATTGGACACGGGCCACTACCCGAATGCATGTTGAGGCATCAATTGTCACGAGCCCAGATCGAATGCGTACGCAGTCTTCGCGTCCACTGTGTGAGCAGCATTTGAATATCGTCACAGCTGGGATCGCAAAGGTCGATGACGCATTCTAGGGGATCGTACGGTTGCCATTGTCCCCACTGCTCCGTCATCAAATTTCGCGAAGGAGGAAAAGGCGGCTTTGGAAGGAGAGACTGGAAAAAGAGCTCCGCTTTCATCCTTTGAATTCCGCCGCGACGAAGACTCTTCCTGGTCAGTGGTGTTGCGTTCGAGTATTCTTGGGTCCCACTAGTGCCAGGAAGCTGGTGTAAAGTCAGAAATATTCCTACCCAATGTCGTTGCACAGCCCCTTTAACGGTTCATTTTCTGCATCAATCTGAATGGGAGCCAAAATTTCAATGGATAGCAAGTTTGCGATGTTCCTAACAAAATAACGATAAAAGCCTGCAGATTTCTTCTAAAAATGGTTCACAATATTCCCTGCTGCAGCATATACGATAATATTAGCAGTTTGAGGAAAGTTATCATTTTGGAAATAGGGCCAAGTTGCGAAAAAATGGAAGTGGTTTTTTGACGTATTTCGTGACGTGATCTGGAAATTTTTTCCTATACAAACCTATAAAATATGTAGCCTCTAATATATTTAATCGCCACCTCCTTCATCCCAGAAGTTGAGTTATCACATATAATTTGTCCATACACATCTAAAAGTCCCCCCCCCCCCCCCCCGGACAAGTTTGGTCTAATTCAAATGAAACCAGACCAGTAGGTAAACGTTTTTAAACTTCGTCTCAGTTGACCCATTTCAATCAAACTCGGGCGTTCCTATTCCGTTGTCGAAATAGGTCGCACGAGTTGTTAGACTTCAGAAAACTAGATTCTGCTTCGGGCTATTTAGCGGCGAATTCAAGCTGTCAAAAGGTTCGCCATCGCACAAGAACGACGAATGATGATGAATGATGAATCTCCCCGAAGAGACGTCAGCCATCCCCGGCTGGGGAAAACGGGTGAAGGGTGACCGGACTCTGCGATGTGAACATGCTGCGAATCAGCGACAACTTTAGCCCGGCCACATTCACTCTCTGCATTTAGCGTCAGAACGGTAGGCTGCACTGCACGCAAAGGGAGCCTCCCGCCGAGCGAAGTTAATCGGGTTTTTTTTTTTCGCCGGATGCATTCGCTTCATTGAGTTTCCGCGAGCCGCTCTTATATACTCTTTTTCACTTTGAGTTGGAGCGCAGGCGGCGCTGCGATCGCATGGAGCCAATCAAGGAGCGCCAAAAGTGCTTCGTCATGGCGCTCATTGTCTTTATTCGTTTGCTGTCCCAAGCTTAACCAATCACGCATAGAAAAAAGAAAACAAAAAGCACTGCATTGCGGCGCGTTTACTATGCGTGATTGCTTTCGTCGGTTTTAGCAAACGCACAAGTTCGACGAGCGCCGTGATTGGCTCTAGTCGATCGTCGGCTGTGGATCGGACTTGACATGAAACGGAGTTATTGGCGACTCCAGTGAAATCGACGGCACCTAGCGGGGTGTAGGACAGAAACCTGCGGAGGCAGGTGCGCTCGCCAGTCTTCTCGAGCGAGTCGCATATCCACAGCGCCCACCGGTCTGAAGACGAGGCCTCGAAAGGAGGTTCAAAGGACCATGAGGAAACTCGCCAATAGCAACTTCGTGTCTCTGGGAATCACGTGTTCACAGCAAAAGGCGCAACTAGAGATTAACGTCCTTTCGAATGTGGAGCACTCAACGTTTCTCTCTTTCTCTCTCTCTCTTTGTCTCTCGCTCTGTCTCCGTCTGTCTATTTGTTTCGAAATGGTGAGCTCTAGACTGTCCGAATTAGATACTAGGCAGGTTCGATTCGCCTCAACTGGCTGGTACTAGGTGAGCAGTGCTGGAACTGGCGTTTTCTATGCAACCGGCATTCGCACGGCCGCTGCACTGGAGCGTTCGGTTAATCCCAGTTCTAAACGAGTTTGAATACAGTTCCTAAAAAAAGAACTTGCACCGGCTTCAGAATCAGTTCAGAATCCGTGCAGAAGCAGACGACGAGAGCACACTACGAGAGCACAGGACAGGACACGAGCAGACGACACTCCTCGTCCGTCTCAGCTCGCGGTGCGATTGCTCGAAGCTTTCACTCAAATATCTGCGATGTCTATAAGAGTAACGCCGAGACGGGGCTTACATTTTCTTTCATTGATGGAAATAATGTACCCGCTGTACCCGCGGTGCACGCCAAAGCGAAATTCTAACGGATTGTAGGAATTTACTCGAGTTTGATATTCTGAAATTATCTTACGCACCTGCTCGTGCTGGTTTGTTTCTTTGTGGAAAGTTTTGAAAAATGATCTCACGTATATTGTTTGTCTTTAATACAATGTTGGTATTTACGGTGTAAATACCAATATTTGCACAGGGGTTGCGATGATGTCAGAACGGGAGCTCTTACTGGCTGATTGAAAACAATAGTGGTACACCGCAAGGCATCGAGCATTGGGGTCTACCCACTATCTTTTCAATCAAAGCCAATCAGAACTCGGCGTCGTTTCGACGTCACGCAACCCCTGTGCAAGAAGCGGACGACTTTCTCTCCACATTCTTCTTGAAAAACGCAGGAAAAGTATTACACACTTGATAGCCTCCACCTTCAGTTGCTCTTGAATGCAGACTGACGACTCCTATACATTGAAGAGGTTAGCGATTTAGTACATTGGCACTCGCATGCCCCCGTAGCTGAGCACAACACCACGTGCTTTGTCCACTGCAATCTGCGGCCGCCCACTAACGGGCATGAAAAAAGAAAAAAACGCTGAGAATTGGCATTGCGTGGCATGGTAGTTCCACGTGGATCTTTCTTGGGACTAAGAATAAACGCTTCCGCTTGACTTCAAACTGACGGTCGATAAGTGCTTTGATCAAGTCGACGCTCTCGGCAGGCCTCCGTCTTTCGAAGTCGCCGCTACCGCGCGGTGCCGCCAGTAACTCCCGACGCGAAATCACACTGATGCCGCTAACCCATCATCGAAATGCGAAACTCGAAAGCTTTTGGAAATAATATACTATTGCCAAATGAATGTAAATTCTATCGTAACGTGCGGCGTACGGAGTCGAAGGACCTGAACGCTTAGGAACGATAAAAAGCGGACGGTAACCGGTTAAAATTTAGAAAGAAAAGCATTTCGTGCTGAAAACCTCTTTTAGTACACTGGAATAAAGAAACGTTCATAGAAAATATTTCGTTTATATGCTTTAAAAGTAAGGAAACGCGAATAATCCAATCAAACCGGAAATAATTAAACGTAGCATACTAATTAACGTGCAGAAGCAAGAATCAACAGGTGCAGACGACACCCTGCGCTTCCACTCCAGAAGCCGATCCCATCGCTTGTCCTGCGCAGTGGCTGCACTGATTCTGCGCTACCACTGCACGACTCCTGCACCCCTCTGAACTCTGCTCAGAACTCTCTGGTCGAATCGAACAGACCTACATAATAGCGCTGCGCAGGATTTATTCATAATGCCTAACAACTGCTAGGATACTTTCTGATGAAAGGCTAGAAATCTCTCATCAAATTGTGCAAGCTCAGACGAATATATGTAAAGCGAATTATGGACTGTGATAGATTAAGAACCCAGTGGAAGCTCTCCCTCCAGCACGCGCTCGTTGCGTTCCGCCGTGCTTTGGCTTCGCATGCGCTGAGAGCTCACGCTTGAGGGGGGGCGTCTACTGAATTCTTAGCCTATCACTGACTATTTTGTATTTTATGTGATTCTATTACTCCACTCTTCTGCCCTAAATTTGTCGCCGTGAATAACACTGCACTCTAAGAAATGCCGGCGCGTCTACTTATCCGCAAAACACTCAAACAGCCAATCCCTGCAAACTATGAAATCAGCGCAGCGAATGATGAAGCGGAACATCCGCTTAGACCTAAAAGTGAAGTCTGCGCTGTGGCATTAGACAATGCAAAGCGAACATTCTTGCATTGCGTAATGCAACAGCGCAGACTTAATTTTGAGGTCTAAACGAATGTTCCGCCTCATCATTCGCTCAGCTGATTTCGTAGATCGTAGAAGTTGGCTCTTCGAGTGTTGTGCGGGTAAGTGGACGCGCAGGCATTGTTTAGAGTGTGTCCCAACGGAATTATTTTTTATATGAATCGGCTTTTCAAAATTATTTTTATAAAACAAAAAGAAGAAAAAAAAAACACTGCGTTTTAGTCTGTGGTATGGAGGCATAAAAAACTCATGTTTCATTATTTATTGCAGCCTTTCCAAACGACTGAAAAGGAAATCGAAGAACGTTTTTCATGAGCACGGATGTCGCAAAATAAAATTGAAGTGTTGGTCGTAATGACTGGGTTCACTAAAACATTGTGTTGAATGGCTGACATTTATTTCTTATGGCTTACCTTCACTGGGTCACCGTGACGAGACTTTGATACTTCTATGCGCTACACATTGGAGGGTGTAATGTAAATGCTTTGATTTCTCGGCTTCAGCACGCTCCAGACAGCTTATGACAATAGACCCTTTTGCTGTTAACAAACATGAGCTGCCTCCTGCGTCCCAAGCGACTTCCGGTCGTTCCGTGCTTGCGAGCCTGTCGAGCCTGCCTATGTCACTAGTGCTAGAAAGCATAAAAGCTACACGTAGATCAAAGTTGGAGATTTAACGAGGGCCCTCGGCTGGACAATTTAACGTCTTAAAAGAGAGAATTTGGTTTACAAGAATATTTTAAAATGTTTAACAGATCTCGCGCTGCTTCGTTCTCTTAGCGTTCACCTGGAGAATTGGTGGGTAAACGTTTCATCGACATTTCAAGCAGCGGTATTAAGGTGGGCTTTGTTCATTATTTTTATGAACCGGAAGTTCTTTGGGACGTCAAAGACTGGAGCACCGCCTGGTGGCGTTTGCCATGAAAAGGGTCTATAAAGTGTTAATTTCATTAAGAGGATTACTAAACTATAAGCGCCTCGTACAGATTTGTGGTACACGCCATCGAAAGTGAAACGAATCGAGAAGTAACTGTACAGCGAAGAAAACCGTAACTTTTGCACGCCGTTGACGTATAGGTACTGAATTTTAACCACTGTTAGCATACACAAATTTAGACTGGTATTTGAGCCACTCGATGGCACTGCATTTCTGAAAGTGTCTATTAGCGGCGAGATGTTTTCGTGGCGCCCTCCTATGGTTCCTCCTTGTGACGTCATTACCTTGCAAACAACAAGTTCGATGGTGTTTGTAAATAGCATGGCGGAAGCTTGAAATCATTGCGCTCTCAAAGGAACACTGCCAACACCGTCAAAATTGAAGTTCTTTCATTCCTCTTATTTCCGTCGATGATGAATGCTTTTCTGACGTCATAGTCAGCGTTCGGCCAATCGTGGAAGGCCGACCACAGCGACGCTTTCGGTCGCGCACGTCACCAATAGGTCAATACGAAAGGCAATCAATCCACCACAGAGCCACGTTCAGAACGTACGTATATTTTACGCGTCATTTTTTTTTAAAGTGCCAAATTAAGTGACTCAATAAACTATAAACCACTGAATTGCTGTACAAACCATCCGAAAAGCGATGTTCCACCTCTTCAGCTTTGCCAAGCCAAAATTCAAAATGCGATATATATATATTTTTTTTTTACATTTATGCTTGTATCTTGCCTTCAATTAGATTTTCGTCGCACACTTTTGATTTTCAGAAACCTTTTTACTTATACGAACATCCAAGCTTTTGGTTGATATTTTTCATGAATATTTGTATTTGTCAGCCTTTTGGTGGGGCTGCAGGGACGAAATATGAATAGAAATTGTTGAAGCATATGTCCGGTACCCAAACAGGTATTCAGCGAGACAAAATTCTGCTTAAGGCGGCGGTCCCACGACCCCAACCATAATAGCTGTGAAACGCTCATGTTTGCGGTGCAAATGACACGTCTTTGCGCAAGCCACGTATTTCGTTCTTTTTGCAAATGAATTGCCAATTCTTCATCACTCTTTTAGTGCAGAATGTGATATGCATTTTTCAAAGCTTAGCGCACAATAAAAAAACAAAAAGTGCAAGTTTTGATATTTTCAAAGACATACCTCTATGTATTCGATGTTTCTAGACTTGCAATGCATCCAAGACGCGTTCTTATTTTTTTGTTGAATAGATGAAGGACCAGTCTCGTTCCGTGTATACGTGTTTAGGCCGGTTCAGACACTTGCGTTTGAGTGCGTTTGACTGCGTTGCGTCGAAAACCGAAAACGAGTCACCGGCACATCTGTGCTTCGTATGAAGCGTGGAATCCGATTCAAGGAACCATCTTGGCACGCGATATAAGCAGCAGGGATGTCCTGGTTTCTCGCCGCCGCAACGCACTCAAACGCAGTCAAACGCAACTGTCTGAACCAGGCTTTTTTCTTAGTTAGCGCACTCAAATTCATTAATATTTATTCAAAGATCGCCTTTTAATGCGCATTTGAAGTGTCGTTACTCTGTTTCACATCACAACGCAGGAACGACATGCAGTCTTGGGTAGTATCGCGTTACTAGTATCGAGATACTGTATCTTGTTACTTTTTTGGTATCTTGTAACTGTAACTCGTTACTTTTTTCAAGAAGTATCTGCAACGATAACTTAATTACTTTTTTGTAATAGTAACTAAAAGTAACGGCAAAGTTACAGAAGGACAAGATGGAGGCCAACTGTGACGCCCTCGCACTGCCGCATCTACAAAAAGACGATCAGAAGTTCATCAAGGAGTATTGCCAGGTATGACCAAAAGCTCTTTCACGTTTTTGCGAAGATTTTTAATCCGTTTTTTTTATTCCTTAGACCATAAAAGGAGTTGCCAGGGCGCTTGACATCCTACATCATGAACACTATACACGTTCATGGGCGCTTTGGTGCCGACATTGGTGGCACTGATGCGACAGCAACATTCACAGCCTACGCTTAAGTTTTGCAGCTCGCTTGTAGACAACATGAAGATCACAGTGATGACGAGGTCAGTTTCTTATTCTTTGGAAAATGTACGACCTCTTTGTTAGCGCCTTTTTGTAGAAAGTTACGTCCGCCAGGCAGTCTCATTCACGACTACCAAGACAAGTAATACACATTTTTTCATTAAATTATACGCAAAACGGTTGAAATTATTTATTATATATTAGATCTAAAGGGCATTGGCCACAATATTCCTAGAAATTGTTTATTAAGGCACGCATCGTATGGCGAATACCATGGACGTAACAGCGAGTGCACTTGTACTGCGACTCACTCGTGAAACGTTTGTTCTTAATTTTTAATGTTACACATACGAGTAAATGTTTTTATATTTCATTCGTAGATTTTCTGAATACCTCAGGTTTGGCGAGTTCCTTCTGGCTACAGTGGTGCATTCAAAATTTAAAATTTCATGGATCGATAAAGCGCAGAAAACGCGTTCTCGGGTGCTTCATGAAGAGGAATGTAGAGCACTGTGCCCTTCCGAGGAAGTTACACGGGAGCCAACATGCGATGATGACGACGACGACGACTCCTTCTTGCGACTGCGTCCTAATGTTGAGTTGACCAGTGAAGCACAGCTATGGAAGTCTGAAACCTCATTGACGGCGTTATCCAGCCTCAACGACTTTCCCAGCATAAAGAATATTTTTTACGCCTCAATGCCGCACTTCCTTCTAGCGCACGTGTTTAGCGGCTTTTCGGCAAGGGGCTGAAAAGAAGGGAAACATCAAGAGGGGAAAGCTAAGCGACAAAACTTCGAAAAGCAGTTGCTTCTTCAATACAACATGGAATAAATAATAACACGGCGCTATTAAATATATCTCGAAACGTTTAGAGTTTTTAGAAATTCCTAGATAAATGTAAATGTTGCTCATTTCGTTCTGTCATGCATGCCTTCATAGTTGCATACACATATGAGTATCTTCAAAGTAACTAAGTTACTCCGCCGAAGTATCTGTAACTGTAACGCGTTACTTTTATTTTTAAGTAACTAACTGTAACTTAGATACAATGTTAGGAAAGTAACTAACCGTAACTTAAATAGAATGTTAGGAAAGTAACTGTAACTAAATACCTTTAAAAAGTAACTCACCCAAGACTGCACTTAAGGGCATGCTCCTGGTAAACATAGACACTCAACAGGAAAAATAGTCAAAGTGCAACGCCTGCAGTTTTCTTGTAAACACCACTTGATTGTGATAAATTCAAAGAATTCCCTTCATGCGTTTCTTGGTTTTCTCAGATAGCGTTTTAGCCTTCGATCTCTTTTTTTTTATTGTATTCTATGGGAACTTGGCTGGTTCTTTGTAAAGCTGATTTGGTGGTATTCATATTCAAATTAGTTTAAAATTTAAATCATGGGACTATTTTGAAGCTTGACTCTGTGCGCAAGAAACCGGTTTAAGAGAAGAGGACAGCTATTTATACAAAGATTTTTTTACTTAGACCTTTTCTCGTCCTAATTAATATCACTTTCTATGATTGTATTTTTTTAAAGCATTCTAATTTTCCTAAATATTAAAAAGACATGTTGTAGCAGACGACGCGCACTTGCGCCATCATTTGAAATGTGGCTGACATTTGAGGTGGAGAAGTTCAGGAAAAGGTGCGCTGGGGGATTCTGTCTCTGACTGAGAGGATTTCTGTCTCAAATATTTCCTTGCGCTTCTTCTTCGTTCTTGCAGTAAGTCACAGTTAGTCTTGCAAGAAAAATAAAAATGAGAAGCGCGTCACATGGGTCACGAGTAAGTTCTCAAAAACACCTAGTGTATATAAATGAGCTATTCAATGCTGCCCGCCATGTTCGGACACCACGAAAAGTGCAAATATTGAACTACATATGATACCCAGAACGAAGGGGAATTTATTTCTCTTCACTCCAAGATAAACAAACAGACAATTTTGTAAGGTTCCAGCTTTCCATCCGCGCCGGTTCTGTTTTGCTCGCCGTCGTGCAGGGATATGAGATTTTCAGTTTAACATTACTCTACTCGCAGAGAACTTACAGAGAGTGTTGTGTGCAAACCGCAGTGACTGGCTCTCACGGTAAGGCAACAAACGGTCAGTCATCGTGGCTGAAATCTGAGGCTCAGGAAAAGGGTCTAAAAAAAAACCTTTCCCACGAAGTGCGCTGTCAAAAGTGTTGGACACGGGCGAAACCCTCCCTAGGTCGTCTTTCTTTGTATTCATTTTTATTGCATTTATTGAAATCAGAATAATGTCAGACAATCATCTTTCATGGTGTTGGTTTAATAATGCCACGACTCCAAGATTCTACTTTGCGCTTTACACCAACCATGACTCTTGTGCTTTACAACTATTGATAAGCAGCCAGGACCGACTTGCTAGAAACAGTGTCTCAGCTGAGACTGTTGGAAAAAAAGCACTGCCAAAGCCAGCGCGCGAGCTGAGCGGGACTCAAGCCGTTTCTCAAGACGCTCGCGTGCCCCACCTTTGTCACTGCTTTCTTTCAACCAGTCTCAGCAGAGACGCTGTTCTAGCAAGCCGGCCCAGGATCACAACTCGTGAAGTTTTCTCGCGCTTCTCTTTCGTTTTTGGGAATGCCCGCAATCAGTGTTTCGAAATAAAGTCAAGCGAGATGCTCAGTGCTGCCTGTGATGTTTCTGACATACGCACTGGTAAATAAAGAATAAGTGTTGGGGGAGCTCGTAAGATCAGGGCCGGATTTCAGGGCACAACGCTTATGAAATGGACATGGTTCTGGTCTCAATCATTGACCTCGTAGCATAACAAACTGGCGACGAGGTATTCCGTCTAGGACTGACTTCAAGGCAGCCGCTCAGAGCTACGACAAGGGCCATGTCAACGCTTGGAAGCATCGAGCCCTTCGAGGAAGCAGAAGATGACTGGCCAACGCATGCCAAAAGAATCGGCCAATTCTTCATCGCCAACGACGTGAAGGAACCGAGAAGAGTGGCGGCATCCCTGAGCATCATCGGCGGAAGGCCCTACGCGCTACTCAAGAGCCTTGTAGCGCCGGAAGCCCCAGCAAGTAAGACCTATTTGGAACTTGTCAATATACTCCGGACGCATCTTTCACCGAAGCCAATTGTCAATGCTGAACGCTTATGCTTTCACAAAAGGGACCAGAACGACAGCGAAACCATCCTTGAGTACGTCGCAGCACTGAAAAAGTTGGCCCAAACCTGCGAATTTGGAACAGCGCTGAGTGACACTTTGCGAGACCGCATTGTATCTGGCTTTTACAATGACAGCATACAAAAAAGGCTGGTTTCAGAAGAGTATTTGAATTTTAAGAGAGCGCTTGAAATGGCGGTAGCAATGCAAGACGCATCCTCCTATGCGAAAGTTCTACACGGCTCAGGGTCGTACAGTGCGGAAGTTCTTAAGGTGGGAAGCAAACCTTTAGAAAGAGAAGGCTGTTTACATTATGGTTACAAGAATCACGAGTCGGTCAATTGCCACTGGAAGGGCCTGGAATGCAGAAGATGCGGAAACGTAGGGCACCTGCAAAGAGTTTGTAAAGGCTCAGCTCCACAGTGGCAAGGACAAGCGTCTAAACACTTCGGTAAGCGTGACGAAAAGAAAAATATGAAGGCCGTAACTGTGGAAGAATCGGACAAAGAAAGGGAAATGCACGAGCTAAAAAGCGCGCGAAATGATCCGTTAGAAATAACGCTATCGGTCAGTGGAATTCCTTTGAGAATGGAAATAGACACAGGAGCAGCCGTATCGGTTTTGCCATTACAAGGGTACCAGGCTAATTTTTCGCACCTGAAAAAGCAACGAAGTAATGTAGTCTTGAAGGCATTTAACGGAGCGAAGATTAAACCGCTGGGGGAAGTACAAGTGACGGTGATGCATGAAGACAAGGAGTCCAACATGAAAATGCAAGTGGTCGATTTCAAGGGACCACCTCTTCTTGGACGTGACTGGCTAAGAGTCATAAAGTTGGACTGGGCAAACATTAAAGCAATACACTGTTCAGAAGAGATAGGAAGGCAAGAGATTGAAGGTCTGACGAAGGGATATAAGGAAATATTCTCGGATGAGCTGGGATGCGCAAAAAGGGCTGAAGCAAAACTAAGACTGAAACACAGAATGTCTCCACCATTTCAAAAGGCGAGGCCAGTACCGCACGCATTAAGGGATGCTGTGGCCAAGGAACTGCTGGCTCTACAAGAAAGAGGCATCTTGACTTCGGTAGACACAAGTGAGTTTGCTTCTCCAATTGTCCCAGTCGTCAAGAAGAACGGCGAGATCCGGATCTGCGGGGATTAGAAGTCCACCGTGAATCCCGTGATCGATGTGAACAGTTATCCTTTGCCCAGAATCGAAGAGCTGTTTGCAACGCTGGCGGGAGGGCAGCTATTCACTAAACTTGACCTAGACAAAGCGTACTTACAAGTTCAAATGCACAAAGATTCAAAGAAGTACTTAACCTTGAACACGCATTTGGGGCTTTTTCAAGTCAACAGGCTTCCTTTTGGCGTAGCCTCAGCTCCAGCAATATTTCAACGAACGATGCATCAGGTACTACAAGGACTGACGCACACCACCTGTTACATTGACGATATCCTGGTAACAGGAAGAACAAAAGCGGAGCACCTGAAGAACCTGAAAGAGGTTCTAATGCGCCTTAAAAAGAATGGCATCCGACTTCAAAAGGAGAAGTTCGAGTGTTTCAAAAACGAGGTGTCTACCTAGGCCAGGTGATCAGCAGCGAGGGACTACGTGCACTCGATGACAAGGTGGCTGCTCTACGAGATGCACCCGAGCCAAAGAACGAAGCAGAGTTGCGCTCCTTTTTGGGGTTAGCAAACTACTATGGCAAGTTCATCCCAAACTTGGCAACCATCTTGAGCCTCTGAACCGCCTGGTGAACAAGGATGTCCAGTGGAGTTGGAACGAAGAATGTAGAGGGGCCTTCAAGACTCTGAAAACGAAGGTGACGCCAGCACCAGTGCTGATTTACTTTGTCCCAACTCTTCCAATCGTGTTGGCATGCGACGCCTCAGCGTACGGCGTAGGAGCGGTGTTGTCCAACATCATGAAAGACGGGACAGGAAGACCCGTATCGTTCGTCTCACGAACACTGTCTACGCATGAGAAGAGCTACTCGCAGCTTGAAAAAGAGGCACTTGCCATTGTTTTTGGTATAAAAACGTTCCATTACTATCTGTATGGGTACCCCTTCACATACATTAATAACTGACCATGCTCCATTTCAAAAGATTTTGGTACCTATGACTGGAGTTTCAACAATGACGGCAGCACGCCTTCAGACATGGGCTTGCAGATTGGCAGGACATCGGTACAACATAGTTTATCGGTCGTCGAAGGACAACGCCAATGCCGATTGCCTTTCAAGACTCCCGTAAGCTACGAATACTTCAGACGAACTCGTCGTAGATGGAACCTACGTGTTCTACTGCGACTATTTCAGCAACTTCCCAGTGAAGAGCACAGATATTGCAAAGCCCACGTCCCGTGATCCTGTCCTAAGCCAAGTCTTGGAGAACGTGCTCAAGGGCTGGGGAAGTGAAAAATGCGCAGAAGAAATGATACCATTTTTCACACGTCGGTTGGAACTATCGGTTCTTCAAGGCTGCCCAATGTGGGGCCTACGGGTAATTGTTCTACTAACTTTGCAAGAGAAAGTCCTTAAAGAGCTGCACAGCGATCACTTCGGTATCGTTCGAACAAAGGAAATAGCTATACTCCGTTTCACCTTATGTTGTACCGCAGAGAAGGCTAGAAGCTCGAGCTTATAGCGTTGGGAGCTGCTGTTAACGCACGAGAGCTTGTGCCGCCGAGATGTGCCCTAGAGCAAGAAGCTCGCGCTTGTAGCCTTTCCTGCGGTACATCGTAAGGTGAAACAGAGTATAGAAGCTATGTGTGGTGGATCTCCATCGACAAAGACATAGAGGGCGAAGTGGGAACCTGTAAGCAGTGTCAAGTGCAACGAAATAACCCAGCACAGGCACCATTAAACCCGTGGAGTTGGCCAACACACCCATGGGAAAGAGTCCATGTAGACCTGACTGGGCCATTTATGAACAAGATGTTCTTCGTGCTGGTCGATGCACATTTTAAATGGCCAGAGGTCTTCGTGCTGAACTCAACGACGTCCGAAGCCGTGATAAAGTGCCTGCACGAGTGCTTCGCACGCTTTGGACTACCTGTCAGAATTCTCTCAGACAATGGGCCACAGTTTGTGTCTCAAGAGTTGAAGACCTTTGTCAACACAAACGGTATTCTGGACGTTACGTCTGCACCGTATCACCCGTCGGCTAACGGATTGGCAGAACGATTCATCCAGACCATGAAGAACCACTTAAAGAAGACAACGTCTGGGGCGTCTATTGACACCAAGGTTTCAAGGTTTCTTGGTTCCTACATAAACACGACTCATCCAACAACCAAAGAGTCTCCAGCCAATCTAATGATGCGGAGAAAGCTACGAACCAGACTAGATCTTCTGAAGCCCACCATTTCGGACATAGTAGCGAGGTCTCAGTTCAAACAACAAAGGGCGAGGCCGGAACATGAATGCACGCTGTCAGAGGGTGATGACGTCTACGCGTGGAACTATCGAGGATCGCCAAAGCGGACGCGTGGTACTGTCGTTTCTCAAACAGGAACGGTATCCTTCCAGGTACAGGTGTCCCCCGGCAGGATATGGAGACGCCATCGGGATCAGCTGATCCCGGCTCAGCCTCAACGAGAACAGTCACCAGAGAGTACTCACATGTACAAACCGGTGTGTGCCACGACATCATCGGAGGAGACTTTGGTGGCCAACAGCCAATAAACTCGTCCTAATCCTGCAGCGTCAGCGGTCATTGTAGAGGCCAAGGACATCGAGACATGAACTCCAACAACCAGGTCGGGGTCGAGCGACGTAACAGGAGACATAACTGATGAACATCTCAAAGAGGGACGGTATCCTACACGAATCTGACACCCACCAAAGCGTTTTCCAAACCAGTAACCACCTATAGTCGTTGCTTAATTAAAGGGGGCGGGGGGGGGGGGGGATGTGATGTTCCCGACATACGCACTGGTAAATAAAGAAGTGTTAGGGAGCTCGTGAGATCGAGCCAGGATCATGGGGCACAACGCTTATGGAATGAACATGGGTCTGGTCTCGATCATTGACGTCCTAAGATAACACTTCCCATGGCCGTTGAACAGTCATTCAG
>JABSTQ010007461.1:0-32095 GCA_013358835.2 Ixodes persulcatus
TTGCACGAGAAAATATTATTTTTTTTGTAAGTCAATGACAATAGAACGTTGAATACTGCTTCAGTTTCCTGGCAAGCTTGCAATGCATGCGCTGCCCGCACGAGCAACACGCGCTTGGCGGCCCAATGATCCTAGTATGGCGTAACGACTGGTCGGAGGTTTTTGATGTTTTCTCGCAATTAGTTACATCTTCAGGAAAGAGGAACGTGCTCTTCAGATTCACGCGATAAAAATACGTCAAAATTCACCTCTACTCTCTTTTTTTTTTTAAGAAGTGTTTCATCTTTACTTTAATGACGAGATGTACAAAACTTGCTTAAAACATTTCTTTTAATGTTTAACAAGATCAAATGAAAGAAGAGAGCTTAAAGAAACATTGTAAGGTAAATTTGCAAGTTATAGCTTTGTCGCCTGTGGGCAACACCAGGCAAAAGTTTAAAAATTCACTCTTTGCGTAACCTCGATAAATCACTATAAAATGTCAATAATATCTGCACATACGATAGCCTCAAGTCAAGTGGTCACATATTGTAAAATATTGTGGAAGGAGAACACTTATTTTTCGCCGTTCCGCCGTTTTCGGTTGCCGCGTATTCGCGCGCCAAACTTTTTTTTTCTCGTCAATTATTCGTGTATCTGTTCACTAGATGGCGCTGTAGTTTCAATCTTCAAGACTTGCCAGACTACGAGATTAAAAAAGTGGGATAAAACCGAAACTTTTAAACAAAAAAAAATTATGATGTGGTTTGTTGCCTGTAGGCAACACTCGTCAACATAGGGTTAATGGTTGATTATATATCTCAAGGCAGTAATAAACGGTTCTATGTCATTTCTTTAAAAAAAAAGTGTAATATTTTTCGTGCAATCTTCATTTAAAGCTCACCACAAACCAAAACCGAAACCCTGCCTGCGCTGGGCAACATTGCTCCTGTGTCCTCACCTGCATCTCTAACCACAAACAAATCGTGACGCCACTTACCCGGCGCAGCTTGGCGCAAAGGCGGAAGTGTTGTCTGCTACAATAGGCAGTCTGCTACACTCAACGATGCCTGTACTACCGCGGCCGCAGCTTGTGTTTTAGCACAGATGTCAAGTTTTTCCAAGGGCTTGCTTTGAAAACTAGAAAATAAAGTTCAGTAAACCACACGTGAATATGTTGCGACAGGTTTGTAGCAGTATGCCGTGCTCAATGTCACAAACTGGATCTTTCGCACGGGACAGACGCTGGCGGCGATGACGCATGCTCGCACATGAGCACACAGGCGCATGCACGTTCTACGAATCACGTGGTCAACGATGAGCGCGCTGCTAGTGCTGCCTGTAGGCTTTCCTTAAAGTAGTACAAAACGAGCAAACAAATCTCCTCGAGAGCCCCGAGCACGACGTAGGTAGCGCAGGATGTGCTGTGCCGACACTGTGGTGTTGACTGCGCTGTTGGCTTTGCTGTGCCTTGTCCGCTAGGATTAGCAGATTTTAGTAATTTCGCACACCTCAAACGTTGTTTGCCAGTTGCATCAACTGTTAGGTGGAAGTAGATTGAAATATGTGACGTGTGGTCTTTTTTGGCGATACTAGAGAGAACTGCATTGTTTTCTCAATGTCTAAAAAGAACCAAAACTGCCTTTTAAAGGGCCAGTAAAAAAAAATTGCTCTAAAAAAAAATTATTTAGAGCGATATCGTTGTTGCCGCAAGATGCGATTTAGTCGGTAGTCACCTTCTTTCCACTTGTTTTCTCTCTGCATTTCGAGTGCATGGAGGAGAGGTGGATTGGCTTGGCCATCATGTTGAGGTGGAGAGAGTGTATGACCATCTCGCTGAGGTGGAAAGAGTATATGACCATCCTGTGATGTCATGGACCTTTGCGCGCAGAATTTTAAATAAATCTCGCACCGTCAATATTGCTCTAAAGAATTATTTTTTCACGTAAAATTCATTTTTTGACACAAAATGTCCCAACCAAACTGTTTAAAACAGATTTTTTTTTTTTTCAGTTAAATAATAATTAGGGTTGTGTGGATATTTATACAGCGAGTCGTTGGTCAGCCATTTTAAAGTTGCGACGAGTCACTCGCTGTAGATGAGCAATTTAGCCAGTGCAGTACAACCGCTAGCCTGGGGTCTTTAACGTGCACCACGCAGTAGTGATACACGACCGCACGCCGGTACGATGCTCATCCAGATTCTTTGTTTAAGGTCCATACTCAAAGGAAAAAATGCATATAAGTCGCACCGTCGTATAAAACACACCAACACAAATTAAAAAAAAAAAAATTTATACATTGAAAAATATGGCGAGTGTAAGTTATTAGGGTCGTCTAGCCAATTCAGTGTTTTGTCACCTACGCTAGCTTAGCGCCCTTCTATACAAATGGTGATTGACCGAGCAGAAAACTATGCTTGGTGGTCTAATCTCAAACCGAGTGCTTGGACTTGGCACAATAAAGAACCTTTGTTCTCTCTCCGACTTGCAGAAATTTGGCTACAAGCACCTGTCGGCGGGGGAGCTGCTGCGAGAAGAGCAGCGCACGCCGGGTTCGGCGTACGGCGAGGAAATCGCAACGCACATCAAGAACGGAACCATCGTTCCTGTGGCCATCACCTGCAGTCTGCTGGACAGGGTGAGTCTGCGGTCGACCCTCAGATCCACGCGGACCTTAAAGCGCAGAAGCTTCACATTACAAAGTGAAAATTGCTGGTTCTTTGCCGTTACGGTGCGTGGAACGCATCTTTGACTGGTGCGTACGGCTTCCTATCCCGCCCCTCGTCGGATGTGGCAATCCTCGCGACCGATGCTAGAAATCCCGGCAAAAAGCATGTGGGAATGAGGGCGTCGCAGTCGTCGCGGGGTCGCAACTTCCGGCTGCTGAAGGTTCTGACGGCCTCCGAGCCGGAGGGCAACCCGCAGCAGAACAAGCACCTCCCCCATCCACCACCGCCACTGCAACGCCGCCAGAAACGTGGCTGACGACGACGTGACACTTCTACAACTTTGTCGACCGGAAATCAATCGAACACGTTTTTGGATGCGTTGAATGCACCAGTTGTAGACGCATCCCAGGCACCATGGCCGCACTTACGAGGCTCCCTGGAATCTGCCGGAACCTCGCGGCGGCACAGGCATCCTTTTTGAGTGCCACCTGACCCAGTTTCGCTAGACTACCAACCCATGTACTGCGTTACCACGGCCTTTGGCACGCTAGTATTTTTAATGCGGCCGTGCTCCATTGCATTCCAGGCCATGAAGAAGGACGGGACCAACAAGTTCCTGATTGACGGCTTTCCCCGCAACAAGGACAACCTGGACGGCTGGAACGACGAGATGAGCGACAAGGTCCACCTCCAGTTTGTGCTCTTCCTCGAGTGTCCCGAACAGGTGAGGCCGTCGCAACGTCCCTCGGGTGGCGCGGACGTCCTCTCGGCGTCCGTGGGACTTTTGTCGAACATTAGGATGTCCTTAGGATTATTCGCTCGTAGGTTGAGTGTTATTACGGAACACATCTATCGTGAAAGGCAACCTATTCAGGGTTGAGTAGTTACTTTCGGAGGGCACCATCCCGTGTAGGAACGCTACAGCGAGAAAGGCGACGTATAGGAAGAAACAAAAACATTGGGAATACTTTGAGTTTCGCCTTCTGGCACCCCATAAATTTATAACCCTCTATATTTGGGGTTAGCAAATGTGTATGAATCCTGCGTATGCTTGGTGTGCATGCCCCGATTAATTATCTCTCTGGAGGCAATAACGTGCCAAATAACTCCGACATGGACTTCTTCACTGATATCGAAAAGTTCAAGAAAAGTGTACTACCGTTAAATACCGCGGAAGTGTCCCGTTTGTTCAAGAGCCCACTATTAACATTTCCCAAACTTGGGAATACTGCAAATTATATGTTAAGTGCACGAATCGACCGCACAAATGCCCATGTCTAGATTAACTCATTTTTCGGGGGAAGTGGGGTGAGCGCTTTTCCGGTATTATACGGCACTCATGATTACTTGCTTATCATACTTTTTTTTTTTTCCTTTCGCGTAATGTATGTGCTATTCCCCTAAAGCTCGCCAGCTGTTTTGGGGCACAATAAAAACACGACTGATCGGTTCACTGAAGCAGTTACTGTGTTGTGTTGCATGACAGACGTGCGTGGAGCGGTGTCTAAAGCGGGGCCAGCAGGGCAGCGGCCGCACCGACGACAACATGGAGAGCCTCAGGAAACGGTGAGCTTTCTCGTGCGACTTCGACGACCACTACGACAAAGCAAAACTTTCTTGATATGTTTTTGGGGGGACCCCGGCAAACAGACGTACGGTCCGGAAAACTTCACAACCGACAAAGCTTTTGGAAGTCTGTACATGAGACGAATAGACTCTCATGCAGGTTAACCCTTTGACGGTTGTCGCCGTACACGCACGGCAGTGATTACAGATTTCAAAGCACCAGTTTAAATGCGAAATTACGCGCACCGCGAGAAGCGGTGGTATTCGCTATGTCTTTGGCGAACCATAAAGAACCATAAAAGTCGTATTTTTCGCCCACAGTGTGCGAAAAAACGAAGACGATAGCTGTAGCACGGTCGCGCAATGCGGGTGGAATGGTGCCGTCGCGTACCTGAGGACAGAGGTGTGACGTGGTTAATTCTCGTAGCCGTCGTGGTTGGCGTCGTGGATGCCACTGACGACTGCCACGAGTGCTCAGTGATCCGTGAAGTAAGTGGGTAAGCGCGGTGGAAGTTTCTAAAACCATCCAGCATTACGCGTAGCAACTGGATACTGCCAAAGTGGGATTTTGCATAACGCGAGGAATGTTTGAAAAGAACTCTTATGAAGGAGACGACATGGGCTTTCTCTCTGCGACGCGCAATTGTTGACGGGACGCCTGGGCCGGCTTCTGCTTTCCTTGTGAGGCACGGCCGACGACATCCCCAACTTCCCTTTTCTCGCGGCAAGAGGGGAGGGAAGAAGGATTTTTTCCCTTCTTCGAGCACGCGGCTACGATGGGAGACAAAGCCGAAATCTCTGCGAAGTGTCGCCCGTAGAGCTATCGCTTTAAAATGTTACGTTCGCACGGTGCTTACCTTTGCTGGGCTATTTATAGTTTTCAAATTAGACACTCCGCACACGTGAGGCTGACTTTGCATACCGGCGCCGCCCTGGCGGTAGCGTAATTGGGAGCACTGGCTCTTCCAATTCAGACTTCCAATGCTTTTCGGAACTAAGTGCAGAGGATGGGAGCTTATCATCCGACGGAGAAGCTCTGTAAAGTTGGTAATCTTAAGCCGCTGGAATGTTGCGGAAGCAGGTGTGCCCAAATGGGACCGAATTGAAGAAAGGTGACAACTTTTCGCCACCAATATTTTAATTTCATGCATCTACCTAAACCAAACAGCTTGCAAGCATGGTACGTGCACCTGCTTGATAACCTGTGCATTGACTTATCTTGACACTATTCCTTTGGAAACAAAACCCGACCACTGGAAAACGTCTTTTGGAAAAAGAAACTCAACCGTCAAAGGGTTAACAAGATGTTATTGTGGTAATCTTGATTAATTTTTGTTTAGTTTGGGATGTTCCAAGTTTTTAGTATTATCGGATGTACGCCGCCACCACCCTTCCGAGCAGAATTTGCGGCTTCAAAGATGGAATGTAAAAGAATCGATTTGTGCAGGTTCCGCACGTACACCGAAGACACGCTGCCCATCATTCAGTACTACGACAAGATGGACCTAGTCAAGAGAGCAGACACCAGCAACAACGACCCGGATGAGGCGAGTTTTCAGCTCCGAATTTGTTATAATTAGGATATCGCGTTTTCGGTAAATGCCGACAAACTCCGAAAGTCGACCCTCGAGCCGGTTTGATCAAAGTCGAGGGAATCAGAAAAACTCCCGAATCGGAGCGGAAGCTCCCATTTCTTGTGGAATTCTAGAACGGGAGGCACTCTCTTCTACAAGTTTTGCAATCGACGGTCTTCGTGACACGTCTTTAACCAATCCCTGCATTATCCCTTTTATCAACCGCGCATCCCATATGCCCAGATATTATATGACTCAATCCCCCTAAAAGAATAGTATACCTATTTTAACTAAAACTTGGGACCGAATTTCGAACCACCTCTCTCATCTTCTTTTCCCTCCTTTTTCCCAGCCTACGCGAGTCTTGTCCCCACACGGGGAGACTGATAGCACGGGTAGGCATGCCTTCTTTCCCGTTCTCGACACTAAAACAAGAACCCATTTCATTTCGCCTCAAAATGGATCACGGAGGACGCTATACAGTAGGCTCTCAATAATTCAAACTTGGATATTTCGTTCCCCTGGTTAATTCAAACAATTAAAAAAAACCTTGGTTGTCCCGCTATGCTTTTAATGTGTTCATAAGCCGCTTAATTCCAACGGCGTTTTCGTGTAATTCATACTTATTGTTTCCGCGGCCCCGTTGAGTGCGCTTCTTTCCGAGCACCGGTGCACTGCAGAGAGGTAACACCCCCGGAGCCTGCTTCCGCAGGTGTTGCTTCTCCACAGTGCACAGGTGCTAGGTGAGAAGCGCGCTCAACGGGGCTCAAGCAGGGCATACGAGTTATGAAAAAGGGGAACCATGCGGAGCATGGAAATTTCCGCAGCAACTTGCACGTACGCCGTGACGTGGCGGCATGGCATAGGTCTACGTCGCAGCGTCCGCCCAAGTTTCCATGAAAACTATCGCGCGGTGCCCGTTTTTATCGCTCATGTCTCCCCTACTTAATAGTTCACTTTTGGCAACTTCTTGGCCTGATGGACAAACTTGAATCTTCCTACATTCAGCTGACATCTTTCAGAAGCATGAATCGCCAACTAGCTCAGTATCGATGGTGCACGACGTTGGCTCTGCGAGCCAAGGAGCACGCGCGAGGAACCTTTCGTGACGTCATGTTTTTCCTTCGCCTTTTACTGCCCTCTCTCGCTGCCGCTGAGGGGCGTGGTTTTAATGCAACTTCAAAGGCGTCTTTCTAGGCGATGCGGGCATGAAATAGCCTACTTTTTGTGGTATTTGTGGTGCTTGGAGTCAAACTAAAACAAATGAAAAGTTTTTCATCAAATTCAAAACCACTTCAGCTTCCCTTTAAAACACTGGCACCCCAAAGGTTTTTTTCTTTTTTTTAATACGATACAATGTGTAGTTAAACACAAAAATACCACAACACAAAAAAAAAATTCACCAGGTGCGTGCGTCTTTTTTTTTTTCTCCCTCTTTTCAATTCTTTACTCCTTTTTATTTGTGACATAATCGATTATGAAATTTAGAAGCTTTGTAAGCGACATTTGTATAATATTAAATAACGGCATTCGTAAAACATGTTTTGTAACACAATTTCACATGCACTACGCCATTTTTTTTTTTAAATATTAAAAATCGGAGTCCTAAAGTGATGTCACCTCCTGGCTTTTTATCCTTCCTTGGAAAAGATGGCGGCACTTGGTAGACATCGCGACACTGTTAGCGGGAACACGACATTTGCGCACTTTCGCATTTTACTTCTAAATAGTATTAGCAAGTACAAAATTTTATGACTTACATTATGTAACTAAATGAGCTCTTTCCGTAGCAATAATAACTTGGATGACATCCCTTGGTTTCAAGGAGAAATACTGGAAAAACCGGCGATCGCTTGTTCGCGCTAACAGTGTCGCGCTCTGTACCTGTAGCAGTGAGGAGGATTGGGGAATTGGACGAAGCTCTCTATGTTTGATAGGGTTACCTCTCGCCTTGGGCGTTTTGCTTCCTGTGGTGTGACCTGCTGCGGGAAGTTTGTCGGAACGACGAACTTCCCAGAGCAATTTGAGGCTGGTGTTGCAACTTCCCGCAACACCAGCCTCGACCGAGGTACCATTTGAACCCCCAACGCTCTAGAGACGTTTGGGCTGACCTCATAATCCTCGTCGACAAAGTATAGAGAACAAATAAAGGACTTCGATCAGAAACCCTCCAGTAGTCCTCCAGGAATTGCAGCTAGCCAGGCTGCCTTCTCTGACGCATTCTTCGAGAACTCGTGCAGCTTGCTTTTGGTTGTAACCCTGCTGGGGCAGCCTTTCACACAGCACTGTCGCGACATTGCCCCTAACGTTGCTCACAAAAGTCCACTGCGCATCCTCCTCGACCTTACACTGTTTCAAAGAATTTGAGATCGCTGAAGGGGCCCTAAAAGTACTTCAAACTTGAAGGTGAAGCGTCGTCTGCTCCCAGCTTTAGGCGGCACGCACGGAGAAGCGCAGTTTATCGCGGGATGTGGGAAAACATGACACTTCCCATTTGGATGGTTAGGAGGTAGGAGAGATACTTTATTTTCGCGGCCCCTTTATTTTCGCGGCCCCTATTTTTCGCGAATCGGTCACAGAGGACATAATCGCGGCCACTAAATTTCGCGAAATCCAGGCGCCTGCATTGAAACTCTTAAGGTTCGAATTTTTCGCGTGCCCTTAAATTTCGCGAATTCTTCAATTCGCGAAATTCGCGAAAATTAAGGGCTCGCGAACATTAAGGGTTTTACAGTAGTCGACTTACAGGACGACTCAATCTTTGACATCACTGCACTGGTGCCGATTGTGCGGGAATTTCAAATTTGGCTTTTAAATTGTTTCTAGAGCGCTGCTCTTAGGCGCCCGTTTCCGGCTTGAGCGGCGTCGCCGTCGGCGTCACCGTGAGGTCACGTGACCCCGGTGATGTCACGGGACCCCCTGAGGTCACGTGACCCCGGTGAGGTCACGCGGCCCCCTGAGGTCACATGACCCCGGTGACGTCACGTGACCCCGGTGAGGTCACGAGAGTTACGGGACGTCACAAGGGTCACGTGATCGACCTCACGGTTACGCCGACGGCGATGGCGATGCCGCTCGGAGGGAGGAGTAGCAGGCAGGATAAGGAGGTGAGGAGGAGGGAAGAGGGGTATACCCTCCCCTCAGTACCCTTCCCTCCTCCTCCTCAAGAGCTGCGCTCTAATTCGGTGTTATGGGGAGTTGTGAACGGCTTTCATTTCTTTTTACTTCACAAATACTAAGTTCCTAAGCTTTGAATTTTCAAGGTAATGTCCAGGCATCGTTTTCAATCATTTCGGATAACAAAAAAAAAATATTATTTTGACTTGTCAGTGCCCGTTAATTTTGTTTTGAGTTGCCATGTGCCGTCTAAAACTCCACGATAAACAACATTTTTGAGGGATAAATTAACTTATGTCCTACATTTTGCAAATGTTTCAAGTATGGCATATCTGCTAATAATCAGTTGGCCTATGTAGAGGAAATCATCAAATATCTGCTTTGTATGTGTAGCCATTCATACGGCAAATCATAATTTTATCTGACATCCTGTTTAGATAAATTGCTGATATTTCATACTTCTGATAATTTAAACAAAATTTGTGACTTCCGTAATTCCCTTTGACTGCCAAGAATTTTTTTGCTGGTGCACGCCCCATGCCAGTGGTTATTTTTTGTATGCCGAATGCAAATTTTAGTTCCAGTAACATAGTAGCACGCTTTATAAAATACATTTGCTGATCTAGGGACACATTTATGTAGTGCAAGAATGTTGGGTAAGGATGTTTCTCTTTTAAAAAGCGCGGCTCTTAGGCGCCCGTTTCTGGGTTGAGCGGCGTCGCCATCGGCGTAACCACACGTTGCATTATGGGCCGTTTCCCATAATGACGTCACGTGTGACGTCACGAGGGTCACGACGAAGGTTATGACATTCACGAGTGACGTCATGAGGGAGGAAGAGGGGGAGGAGGAAGGGAGGAGAATTAGAGGAGAAGGAGAAGGGAGGAGAGGTTATGGAGGAGGAGCATACCCTCCTCTTTATACCCCCCCCCCTCCTCCTGAAGAGCTGCGCTCTAATTGAGCACTGCAGGGAATTGTAGACGTCGCATTTTTTTACACCAGCTTACTGGCACTAGTGGAACCCAAGAATACTCAAACGCAATGCCACTGACCAACAAGCGTCTTCATCGCGGTGGAATTCCAGGAATAAAAGCGTACCTTTTCATTCAGTCTCTCCTTCGCAAAACTTGGTGGCGCAACTGCGGGGGCAACGCCGACAATGCGATCCCCGGGCCTGCGTCATCGAGCCTTGCAATCCCCGCCGCGATGGTGTTTAAATGCGGCTCACACAGCGGACACGAGCACTGCGTGGGCCTTCGATTTGCGTTCGTAACAATCTATGCCTCGACATGCATTTGGGTAGTGGCTCGTGCCCAATCGCCGAAATGACGGGAATAGCCGACCCTTAACAGTGCGTGGAACTCGGTGCGCGGGTATGTTAAAAACATTGACGGCATATGATCGGCTCCAGATCATGTGGCCGCTTGTTCCGGCTGTGAGTTGACAGGTTAACGGTGTTAGATTTTGCTCAATTCTTTTCTGCAACTGCCGTTGCGTGGAAAAAAGAAAAATCTGTTTCGTAGGTTATAAATGTTGATAAGTAATTCTAAGCTGCATTTATTAAAAGTGCAACAGTCGTTGCATCGCCCCTTTAATGCCTGCATGTCTCCAACCTGGGACATTTTTCACGCGCTGTACTTTTCGATCCGAAGGACTCCGAAAAATGGTGCCTCGACCTCGCAGCCTGAGGGAATTCTTTTTGGGTGACCTTACTCCGCATTTTCTTTATTCCGAACTGTAACTCCCTCGTTTTCACAGTCGTTGGATTCAGAGTTCATTAGTGATTTGCAGATCTCCGTGTTTGCCACGAAATGCGAGGTTGAACGACAAAGATTCTCTATTCTGGAACAACGGGAAAGCAAACCGAAACAGAAATCGCCTAATCTCACTTGCCGAAAACAGGCGACACCACGAAAAAAAATTAAACCCTGTCACGAGTACATTCGGGCGTCAAAGTGTGATTCCTTGCCTAGATTTATGTTCTTCATCATCGACAGAAGGTTTCGGAGGCGATTCCTAATGCCCTTCTTTTCTTCTTTCCCTTTCTAGGTCTTCAAGGGTGTTGCAAAACACTTTGACTGCCTCTAGACTCTGTAGCTGGCTTCATCGCTTGTGTATAACCTCTGCATCTGGATGGAATTGTGGGAACTGAATACGTACAATTACTGAAATTTTTTTTTTGGGGGGGGGGTTCGCTTTGTTTTAGTTTTATTTAACGTGCCAAAAACCTTTTCTTTTTTAATTATTTACTTGTGCACTCTTCGGCTGAAGCTTTCGGTGTGTCATTGTCAAACCCAGGAACTGCATTTGCTGCGTGGCATTGAGCCCTTGACCTTTGAATCTTTTCACTTGCCCATACAGAGTTTATTTTTTTAGCAGGCTTTTAGCCATAAGTTTTTGGAATGAGTATGCATCTAAAATTTAGTATAATTTCTATTTGAATGACTGCATTAGTATAGAATGTTTTCAAGAATCATACTGGACGGTAATTTGCAAGTGTCAAAAATATTGAAGACTGGCCTCTATACAGAGTGTTTCTTTTAAGCTTTACAGATTTGTTTAAAAAAAAGCCTCGAAAGCTACACTTACGCAGTTTTGGCAGATGAGTTATACGGCCAGGGGGACATAGTATAGAGGGCTAATCGTAACGATGGGTCGGCTATTTAGAAACTCGCTAAGCGTCATTGAAAACCACTAAGTCAACTCTTTAGGAAGATATAAGACGGGCAGCATTTCTAGGTTTCGGTTTCTTATCGGGGCACATCTCTGCGCCCGTGGTCCTGCTCTCCAGTGGCTGAGACACGCATCACACGTGCACCATACTTCTCTCCATCCTGCAAAGGGGGCAAGGGGGTGTCTTCGCATCTCAGCCGCTGGGGAGCAGGACTGCGGGCGCACAGATGGGCTCCGATTAGAAACCGAAACCTAGAAATGCGCCCAAATGCAGCGTTTTTACAGAATGCCTTAGAATGGTGCCCCTGCGGTATATCCTTCTAAAAAGAGTTGATTTAGTGGTTTATCGATGCCGCTCAGCAAGTTTCTGATTAGGACCATATGTCTTTTTTCACTAATTAAAAGGTTAATTAACAATTTTACTTAATTAGCCAACTGATCGTTACAAATAGCCCCATATACGATGTCCCCCTGGCCGTATAAATCACCTGTACAAACCGAATAAATGTAGCTTTTAGGGCTTTTTTTAAACAAATCTAAAGCTTAAAAATAAAAACAAAACCCTCCAAATGAGTAATATGACATTGATTGATGTTTCAAGACCAGACATTGATAACCATAACGGAACAAATCATGGAGTACTTACCGTGTTTAGGACGCTATTCATTACAATAGGTAATTTTTTCTAGATTTCTTGTTTAGCTGCTCTTAAATTTGTTCCCCAAAGTAATGTAACAGTATTAATGGACATTTGGGAATCAATTGTTCCCCGTAACACTGCACTGTCCCCCACAATAGAAGTTTATACGATGTGCAATCACGTGAATAAACCACACGCCCCTTTCTTTCATGCTGAAAAGGCTGCACGCATAAGCCCTTAGTATCAAAATGTATGTGCACTAAGAAAGTCCTCGAGCAGTTGGGGTACCTTCCAATGCTTCGAGCTTGCAATTGCAGATGGACGCCGCACATGTGTTAAAATGAATCGGAGTGTACAATTTCTTTAGTTAATTGAGATTTCCGCTGCAGACATCACGAGATTAGGGTGCAAAGTTTGCACCTTAGGTTTTGTGTTTTCTAGGGTGACTGTCCCTGTACTATGAGACGTGAAATAAACGCTCGCTATTTTTGCATAACGAGTTGCGACGACATCTCCGTCATAGCTGTTGTCTTAATTACAGTGGTTGGAAAGGGCTGCTTCAGTGCTGCCCTTAACTCACCTGTGTTAGTTTCAGTTCATGGTGCTCGCACGAGGAACGTGATGTAGCAGCATTACCAGATAAAGTCGTTTGACAAGCTTCCTAGAACGCCTTTCACCTTTCCGTGGTGCACCCGCTTGGTGGCGCTTGCTACGCCATCAGCCTAGCCCATATGGCTGGAACAGTGAAGGCACATTGCCCGCGGTGGAAAGTGATTCTATTGTGAGTTTTATGGCTAAGATAAAGGTTGCACAGAAAGAGTGTCGTTCGAAAACGTTTTTCTCCGTCCTCCATGGGAGCGGTACCACTGGTTGCACTGAAATTGCCATCCACTCATGCCTGCCCGTGTGCGGGTGACAGAGAGGAACTGTTTTCGAACGACACTCTTCCGTGGAGCTTGTCAACTGATAGATCTAAGAACATTGTGATGTAATACATGCATCATATTGAGTTGACCTTCTTTCCCTGCTCACTTAGAAGTTTCCGGGATTTGCAACCTCACTGCCGGAAGTGAGGCAAGGGTGAACGGGGGAGGGAATTATGCAATCGTGGCATTGCACCATGCGTGTGCATTGGTGCAAACTCTCGGAAGCTGCTCAAGACCACAGGCTTGCATGGGACCCCGGTAACAGTCGCATAAAGTGAGACTCGTAATTTTTTGCTTGAAAGCTTTACATATTCGGAAGTTTCTTGGTTACGAAATGATACTTATTTATCACATTGTACACCGAAACGCAAGGTTTCACGCATATTCAGAATATGCCATCGGGCATCAAATATTCTGACTAGGAGCTGCATTACGGGAAACTAATCGGACTCAGTTTTGTATATCCCTTCCCTGCCATCATCAAGCTGCACCGACGATCTGCGCTATAGCCAGATACAACGTAAGACAGTGCGCGAAAGAAATGGGCACAAACTAGGAAAGCTGAAGTGCAGAGGGGCAATCTCTTTTCCACCGTGGCTTTTCTCGCACACTCGCTTTTCCCTTTCGCACTGTCCTATATATGTTGTATCTGACCATAGTGCCCCAAAATGACCGGCGAAAATTGGCATGCAGGTGTTTAGAAAATTTGCACGCAAAACGCTTACCAAATGGCTGCTCAACCAGACTGCCTGCCTCTACTCAAACTAAAAACCCTTTCTAAAACCCTGTAAAATTGCATCACGGATCACAGTTTGAGAACAAGTCTATAGACAGTAGCAGGAAAGCAAAAGACAATGTCTGGAAACCCAGTAGCAGGAGAGCAAAAGACAATGTCTGGAAACCCACCGTTTAAAGGGGCCAAGCAACAATATTTGACACTGGTGGAACCCAGGTATACTTGCACGCCGTAACACCACTGATCGAGAAGCTTCTTTGTCACCGCATAATTTTGAGAATAAAAGAGGATATTTTCTTTTAGTTTCTCCTTCGCAGAACTGGTCGACAAGGTTGAGGGGATTGCATTGTTGGCATTGTCAACAACGCGATCTGCAGGATCTTGTTTTCAAGGTCCGTGATCCCCGCATGGACGACGTTCAAATGCGGCTCATACAGTGGACGAGAGGCGAGCACTGCGTGAACATTCGATTGTGGCTCGTGAAGATCAATGCTTTGACGGGCAGTTGGATAGCGGCTCGTGCCCGATCGCTGCGATGACGAGGATAGCCGAACCCGAACAACGTGTGGAGCTCGGCACGTGCCCTGTGCCTTGCCAACCTCAGCGCGTGGCTATGATCAACATTGGCAGCATATAATTGCATAATCATGAGGCTGCGAGTTGAGGGGGTGAATGTTGCTCGTTTTTCTCAAATTTATTTTGCGACTGCCGTTGCGTGAAGAAATAAATTTATGTGCGTTTCATAAGTTACGAATGTCAAGAAATAGCTCTAAGCCGTATTTGCGTTAAGTAAAAAAATTGTTGCATTGCCCTTAAAGGGGCCATGAAACGAATTTTGGGCTGGGATAAATTATTTTAAATTGGGACTTTACTAATCGCATATCGTTTAGTTGGATAAAAGAAAGAGGGTAGAAGGTCAACAGCCAGCTTTTCGGTACAAACATTTGAAAATATAGCGGACTATTTTGTACCTTCTTTCCTTCGAAAGCTCTCCGCCTTTTCACTTTGCTACATCCGCGGTTCCAAAAGCGCGTCACCGGCACCAAACTGACGTCAGCAGAGCCCAGCTCACGCATTGGACACGAGAACTGCGTCACTCGGACGTATGCCCTCGTCAACAATCAATCCGTCGACGAATATTTGGATTCGCGTTCGTGGCCAATGAGTGCCCTGACGGAACTTATCTTCACTGGGGAATGACAATTTCTGTGGTGTGCATAAAAAGCACGGTGAAAGCTAGGCGTCATCGCACCGGTGCCGAAGAATGTCACTACGACGTGATTTCACAATTCTCATTTGAGTTGAGGATTAAGACTAAGGAGGAAGAAGTAGGAAAATCGTTTCATGACCCCTTTAAGAACTTGGGCATAGGGTGACGTAAGAAAGACGCCAAGCTCAATGGACCTCTTGGCGAATATGTGCTGCCACCTAGACACGCGAATCGGTTCGAGACTAGGTGACTGGAAAACAACGCGCGCCCAAGGCCTCTCCCACCCGTTCCACACCCAAAACGTCAGCTACATCCTGTTCACCCATTGAGGCGATGTGACCTAGATACGGCTCCCCCAAGCTCACCTTTGTCCCCATCGTGCGTAATCTTCCGCCCCGAGGTCGACACAACGAAACCGCTCAAAGGCGAGAAATGCAAGATGGCGGATTGTTTGGAATTAGATACTCTCGAACCCAGGCGCATGAAATACTCCGCGCATGCGCACCGCGTATTTCTACAAAAGGTCCATTGGCTCTGATTGTAGGATAGTGGGTAGACCTCAAGGCAAGCTGCTTTGAAGTCTACCCACCATTCTTCATTCAGAACCTATCGGAGCTTGGCGTTCTGACGTCGCCACAAACTCTGCAAAAAAAAGCAGACAAACTTGCCCTCCGCATTGAAGCTAGAGATTGTCCGAAGACTGTATGGACCATTTCACCAATTGCCTTTGTGCTGCCATGTTTGTCAAGTGGGTCATGGTTCAGAGCCTGCGCAGTAGATCTCTTCTGTGGAATATCGGTTGTGATCAGACCACAGCCCAGTGACCGGGCATTTTTTGCCCGATTGATAAGCGGTGGAAAAGTGTATAAGCAGAGTGAAGAATAAAAATGAAGATGATTTAAATCATGATTTAAATCGGACCGGTTTTGCTATATGATTTAAATCCAACCTTTTCCACAAAAATAATTTTAGAAATATGTATTTACAGTTTGTCTATTATTTCATACTTTCTATGTGCATTTGTTTTGTATCTAAATGAAGGAATTGTAAAGCAAGAAAGTCTTATGTGGGGTTTACTCGATAAAGTTGCAAATTAAACTGTACTTCAAATTTACTGCAATTTCTTCCGCATTGTTTTCAGTGATCGGACAAATTGATCAATCAATCTGCCATGTTGAAAAATGCATATAGTGATTAAGAAACACTATTCTATAGCTACAGTGATTTAAATCAAATGAATCTGATTTAAATCAAATAAATCAGATCTATTAAATTTTTTTTTACAGCGGTGCTGTTAAGGGCTACGTTCCCCAGGATCGTGTCCGGTACAAAACAAATGTCGACACAAAACTCTGGACAGCTACCGCCATCTATGAGCGACGGCGGCAACCAGACAACTGGCTTGCCGGCCTCGCTCATAGATGGCGGTAAACTTTCCAGGCTTTCCACTCTGGTTTTCACCAGAGTGGAAAGGCTCAATTTCTCCAGGCATCGTCCTAGACGTCATCCTCGAGGTCGTCCTAAAAGTCATCCTTGAGGCCCTAGAGGTCCACAAAATCGTCCTTGAGGTCGTCCTAGAAGTCGTCCTAAAAGTCTTCCTTGAGGTGGTTCTAGACATCGTCCCTGAGGTCGTCCTAGAGGTCGTCCTAGACGTTGTCCCCTAGGCGCCGTCCTTGAGGTCGTCCAAGAAGTCGTCCTTGAGGCCGTAACCCATCATAGTACAGCTTTGCTGGTCTTCCTTCTTTACCATAGTGGAAAGGCTGAAAGTTTTTAAATAATTTTTTTTCACTTTGTGTATAAGTCGCAGCAGGAGTCGGGAAATATGACACATGGATGAAGGTTTTATCTAAATTGTTTTTGCCATGTCACCACTAAATGCGGCCCTCTGCTCTTTCCACATTAGCAGAGCGAAAGTGGAGAGGAGGTGAGCGAACTCTCCTTCCCTCTCCAGCCTACAATCTGCTGAAGTGGAAAGAGTGGATGGCTTTGCGGGAGAAGCTTGTCACACTTTTTTTTAACCTGCAACAAGGTATAATAGTGTTACCCTCACGCAACAGTCAAGGACAAAAGCAAGAAAACTTCCTTGCCTTCGTGAAATTGTGCATATGCACCCCGAATAAGTACTACAAGTATAGATTGAGCACGGTAAAGGCCCGCTCATACACTTGCGTTTGCTCAGGACCGAGTTCTTGCAATCTCTTGCGGCGAGAAAACACTGGCATGCTGGCGCCATCTATGAGGCGACCCAAGGACTGTGTTTCACGAGATTGAAGGGTTTGCGGTGTTTGCAAGGTCAAATGGACCTACTGTCTATGATAAATGGTCCTTTGTAACATTGTGAAACATTTCTCAAGATAATAAAAATAGAAAGATGATGCAAAAAAAGAAAAAGAAATGTAGGGAATTTTTTTGTTGCAAGTGATTTTAAGAGGTTTTAAGGCACACGGTCATAAGCAGTGGCAAGTGTGTGAACTGGCCTTTACGCTACAGTGTAGTAATGCTGGTAATGCTACCTTCACTTGACAAGAAAGGACGGGAGCAAGAGAACTTCCTCGCCGACTTGACAGTGTGTCAGGGAACGTGTGGATGAACGAAGGACCCTTGATTTCGCCCGTCGGCGACTGGTCACCGAACTTATGTATGTTCAGTTATGAAGTACCCTTTCCCCTTTTTCAACGTTACGCTTGGAACTTTATGCTACGACTTTGTAGTCTGTAATAAGCAGTACATTTTTTTATATATATTACTAACCACAGATTTGTGGTTTGTAATATAGACACATTACTTGTGTGTATTCAAGTAATGTTTGGCGTGTGTAACCCCCCCGCTGTAATGCCGAAAGGCGCTGCGGGTATTGGATAAATAAAGCCGTAAAAAAATTTTGGTTTTGAGAAATGCATTTTTCTGGCATATGGCAAGGTACTTGTACTGTTTCATACTTGGTGTACAACGCTGTCAAAGCTGCTGCTGCGAGCATGGGGTTTGATCTCACAGGTCATTTGTGTGCGTTCTCGCACAAGCGAAACCCAAGCCATGCACTTGTGCAAGTAACTTTGACAGCGTTGCATATTAAGTATGAAACGGGGTATAGTCGATATTCAATGTCTCGGTTATAAATAGGGTTCTTTATTTTTAGGATTTTTGCCTTTCAGAATTCTGGAAGGGGAGGTAAAACAAGTAGGATTCACCTCTTCAGACCAACATTTGGGGCAGAATTCTTGTAAATTTCACGATGCGGGGCATGTAGAGCTAAATGCTTCAGCTTTAAACTTTGCACTTCATTGCTCATGTGACAATTATAAATATAATCGCAGCTGGGGAAGTTGTACACCTACAGGGTGTAGAATGTGCAAGATACCCATTATCTTGCACATCCTTCCTTCAAAAAGGAAGAAAGGACAGCAACTATCGAGCAACAACTTTTATAACCCAAACATCAAGAACCCATTATAAATACCAAGTTTATTGCCTTTTTTTTTTTATCACAAACTCTGCCGACGCCGGGTTTATATATGCAAAGCCCCTACGCTTGTAATTTAAAAGGACGGAGAAGTGCCCGAGCATTAGCAGAAACCCAAACCATTAAAATGGGATATCGGAGCCCCCTTGACAGCGCCATTTGCCGCTTACAGTAGCACCGTCTGCGAGAAAAGGACAGAAAAAACAAAAAAAAGCATCAAAAAGCAGTGGTATTGCTTTACTGTTTACGATCATCAGAAAGGTAGGCTCGTGCCCTGCCATTCCAGCGAGAGACTGCTGGTCACCAATGAAAAGGCATCCTGGCCTCGAATAGCAGTTCGGTAGACTCGCTACTAATAAGCTAGCAAATGTAGCACAGTTGACAGTTGCAGTATTCGAAATATGGTCTATAAAGGTGTGCAAGTCTACATCAGAGATTAAACGCGAGTTCTGTGTTGGTGGCTATGCGTAGTGCCAAATCAGCTAAGTTCACGTTCGCTTAGGAGTTTCATTTATTCTGTCCAGAACGATTAGAAGAATCTATATGGAAGACGCAGTTTAGGAGTAGTTTTCCGCGCTTGGGGGCAGTAAAACATTGTTCCTAAATATGGGGCAATTTTTTTTTAGGCTTTTATGGCCAGGAGGACATAATATAAAGGGATGATTGTCACGATAAGTTGGTTAATTCGCTTAATTTTTTTTGTTAATATGAATAAGACGGAAACACTGCATTAGCGCATTTTTGCACCACTAGCCTTGCGCCTGTTGCACGAGTGCTAACTTTAGTGCACCACCGCACTTCCCATGTGCCCCAAACCTTTCTAAAATCTATTTAGTGGTTTAATGGTGTTTGGAGTTTGATTGGAACCATATTTATATCTTCAATAATTAAGAAGCTCATTAACAAATGTTAGTTAATTAACCGACTTATCGCGACAATTATCCTCCTATATTATGTCCCTCTAGCCGTATGGCTCACCTGGACAGACCGCATTAGTGTAACTTTCACGGCTTCTTTAAAACAAATTTGTAAAGCTCTAAGGAGAACCTGAAGCGATTTTGTATTTGAGGAAACGCTCTTAAATAGTCTTCATTTCACATTTGAGATCTCAAAATATTGAAATTAATTTTTTTTTAATTTCTAAAGTACCGCTGAAGGCCCTCCTTCCCGCAGTGCGACGTCACAAAAGGAGTTTTCGGAATCTCCACTCTCGAGCATCTTCAGCCCCTATCAAAGCTATTCACGCGCACTCTTGCTAATTTTAAAAAGGGCAGAGGAAGACGTCACGAATGGTGGCAGTGTGGGGGAATATACCTGGCGAGCTTGCAGTTGCACACGCAGCCCTCGAGAGACATGCGCTTGGCACCCTAAAGATCCTCTTGCGACGCAACGACTGGTCGGAGGTTTCTCGGGTTTTCTTGCATTTAGTTAAATTTTCGGGGAAAACAAACGTGATATTCAGATTCTTGGGATGAAACTACACTAGAATCAACCTCTATTTCATTTTTAGAAAGAAGTGTTTCAGCGCCCCTTTAAGAAAACACGCTGTATAGACCGTTCCATTAGGGTCATAGCAGGGAGGGTAATAGAGAGAAAAAAATGCCCTCCCCCTCTCATCCGCATGTCGTCTACATGCGGGTGAGAGGGGGAGTGGGCTGTATACCTAGCATCCGGCTGGCGTGCAAACTGTTTAAAATCGCGTCATTTTGGAAATTTCAAGCGCAGATGCGCGAATTTTGATATGCAAGTTATCGTGTAATGCTGTGCTCGATAAAAAGACAAGCCGGGTCCAAATGCGCTGTTACCTGCGTGCAAATAAAAAAAAAATAGGGAAAACTGTGTCAGATTGGCCGGTCTCTCTGGCAAAACGTAAATGCGGTTGCTGTACCTTTTTTTATTATACAAAGTTTGTACTGGTGTAGGCCTTTAGCGACCATGAGTGGAAGTCTGAAATAATAAATAAAAACGTGTTCTCCTGCCGCAATACACGCGGTAGTTGAGGGTAGTACTGACGGCTGACTCAACTGCTCTTTAAGTAACGGAAAAAAGATATGCTAGCTGATCATTTACCGAAATAGAAGAACGGAGAGCTATAGGATGATTTTGGAGTAGACATAACTATTCTAAGAACGCGAACCACTTCACAACGGCAGCCACGAGCGAGAGTTCGATGTTCCGTACAGCCCGCCGATACAGCTCAAAGATGGAGAACGGCAACCTCCCGGTTTGTCGTCTGCTAGCGGAGTCGGGCGCGTGCCCTCTCTCTCGTTTTACCCCGCCGAACCCGCTGAATTTCCCGGATGTATGGAGAGGACGCTGCGGTCGAACAAAATGGTGCCGCCCAGAGAGCGCTAAATGGAATGGTCTATAGGTGGCACAGATTCCTTTCTTTTCAACACTTCTCTCTCTCTACTACTTTCCAAGCTGCATTTGATTCTATAAATTGATACTGCCGAAACCTTACCTACTCCTGCTGGTTCTCATATGGGCTGGCATTGTACCGGTGTGCATTTGTGTAATCGCTACTGCACGATACATGTCAAAGACGTTAGCGGTTGTGCTGCACTAGTCAAATCCTGTCCGCATACTTTGAGCAGACCGTCTCCCCACAGTATATATAACCAACATTCACACAAATGTTTGTGTATCCTGAGGTAGATTCACAAAATTTGGTAGAGAAAGAATTCATTGTGAGGTATATTTTTATTAAATAATAGACTATTTACAGCATGTGTCGCATCCCCTCCATACAGACTAATAACAGCAAAGATGTGTTTCTCCGCTACAAGGTGCCAGTCCCTTGACTGCAAGAACCAATCTTCTCTCCGGAACATTATCCTCCAAATACCGAAAGACACCACTATCGAAACCTCCCTTATTTCCAAGACAAATTTCTTTATGCTATTTACAAGATGCCGGATTGAATAAACGAATCCCGCGCGTCGGATCGGATCTTTGACTTGATCCGAGACACGAGACAATTTATTGCCCTCGGGGCACAATTTCTCGCTTCCAAGGGTAAATGCGATCCCCAAAAGAAGCCGACAGCGAGCCAACATCAAAGCCAATCCTCGATGGGAATGCAGCATTCTCGAAGAAAAAGTGAGATGCCGGCGATTGACATATCGTTTCGCACGGAGTGCAGCCGTCAGACCCTAACTCTAGCGAAGCATACGGCGCGCGTTTACGAGGGCCCGACCGTTCGTTTCCACCAGAAAAGGTAAATCCAATCCCCAGAACAAGCCGACAGCAAGCCAACGTCGAAGCCAATCCAAGACGAAAACGCAGTGTTTTTGAGGATACCGTTAACTGACGGCTCATTTTGCACACGGCGCAACCGTACAACTGTTAACTCTCACAAAGTGTACAGCGTGCACCAACGAGGGCAAAAGCACTAGCTTCCACCAGAAGGGGTAAATCAAGTCCCCACAACAGGCCGATGGCAAGCCAATCCAAGACGGAAATGCGGCTCATTTCGCATAGAGCGCAGCCAACCCTAACCCTGGCGAAGCGTACAGCGAGCGCCTAAGGATGACGGCAACTAAAGACGGAGCCTCTGCGTGATTTGGTCGGAGAAGCGAAGGAGTCTGGCAGGTCAGCGGCGGGAATTCGGCAGTGGGCTTGAGAAAAACAGACGTCGGAAGGAGGCTAATTTGGGTTTTTTGTTTCTTGGGCCAGAGCCTCGCCTTCACCACATGTTGTAGTCGACTTCGTCGTTGTCGAACGCCAGGAAGAAGCCCAGGATGGTGATGAAGACGACCACGTTGCCTGCCAGCACTAGGCCACATGCGCTCCACTGGATCTAGAGAGTGAGAGAAAAATATTCCTCTTTAGACCATCCCACTTGTAAAAATCTGCAGCTTTTTGACACAGTCCGCAAAGAAGCAATGGCATGTCCACTCTCCATTTACTTTATCATGCACAACACAGCCTTCTGGTCACTGAAGTATGCCAAAAAGGAAACACACTGCAGATACTAGTCAACTAAATATAATTTCGACAACCACCAAGACGGAAAGATGTTGGTCTAAAGAACCTTCAAATACTTTCACAAAAAGTAAAACTATGGTTCCTGAAATGCGTCAACTGGTTCGTCCCTTGATTTCTACCTCGTGATATCACCACAGGCACATTCAGTCATTGGCCGTGGTCCTGGTGCTTTACAGTAGACTCCCTTTAAGACGAACACGAAGGGACCCTGAAAATTTGTTCGACTTATCAGATGTTCGCCTTAACAGAAGTGCCCTAATTATTATGCTGGGCATGTCTACATTGCTGTTGACCAATAAACACAGAATGAAAAGGCCTACAATGAAGATACTTAAAAAGGGACTTTTATTTGGCTTACCATGCTAAAAGAAGAAAACAAATAATGTTTCACACACCACTGGTGGCGGAACCGGTCCATTCGGTGAATTTTGACTGCCTCCTCAGCAATGAAACACGACATGTGGCCCATGTTCTTGAGAAAACATGGGCCACATGTCATAATTGAACCTAAATCACTGTCATCACGTCCATTGGACTCCTTGTCCGACGCCTCCTCCCAAAGGCCGTAGTCTTTAGTGCCATCGAGCGCATTTGAAATCCCGCACTTCTTGAAAGAGCGAACAACGAGTGTGCGCCGACGCAGTGAAAACCCGGCGCGGCGCATAAACCGAGCAACCCAATGTTGGCTCGCCAAAGTTCTCATGCAGCAGCTCGATGTTTACGGCGAAGTGCCGTTCACGCTGCTCTTTTACAAAATTACGGCGAGGTGCCGTTCGCATTGCTCTTTTACAAAGTCGCTGAGACTTGCCTCGACGTCGGCGAACACGCCATTCTTCGGGCTCCTAAAGCTTCTTCTCGTTCTTTGCGTTGCACGCGAACAGAGCTTGCTTTAGTCCTCTCCATCCGCGTATGCTGCCCTCATTTACGGCGAATTGTCGTCCGGCAGCACTGTTACCGATGTGGGGATGGATGGATGGTAATGGCTATACCCTTTGTATCGGGCGGCAGCTTGCGCCACCTAGCCTAACATTTCGTCATACCTTTTTTTTTATATTTGTATGAATTTTGTTATAACAGACCCCCCCCCCTCCCCCTCTCTTTTCATGTGAATTTATTGCTTATTTTTATCTGTATTTATTTTGACTGATGCTTGACTGGTGGTGCCTCGGACATTGTGATTTTAATGATGATGATAGCTGTTTTGAGTGCCTTATTGCTTCGAAACCGAAACTTTGTCAGACAGCGTTAAATTGCGCCTCATCGAAGCTGGAAATTTGAAAAGTAACTCGTATTATATGCGGGTTTTTTACGGTACATCTGACATACACCTCGGCCAGCGCAATGCGCGGCGTCACCGTCGGTGCAGTGCCATCGTGAAGGGGACCTATGGAAGTTTGAGTTAACCAAAATGTGCGCACAATGCGGTTCGTGTTAAACAATTTTTTTTTTGCATTGCGTTTATGGGAAACCAACCAAATGTTCTTACTTTGTTCGGCATATCCAAGAATTCCGCTTAAGCGAGTTCGCCTTAACGGGAGTCTACTGTATTTCTTTCTCTTGGAAGATACGCAAAGCTAGAATAAAACATTAGTTTGGAGGCGTACCGACCTACTTTGCCAAAGTGTTATAGAAAAAAAAGAAAAAAGACTCGCATTCAATCCGGGAGGGCACGCCTTAACGTCGATGCGTCGCTCGAGTTCAATCTGTGCCCAGTGCTGGTCTTTAGTGGGCAACATTCAAAACCCACCACCATAAACTTTCCATCTATCGGGAGCGTGCCGCTCTGTCTTGGCAGCTGGTCGGCAGTGCCACCATGTTACGTCGCATAATGAAGTGCTGCCTGCTTCATCCTATTCCAATGCTCCAGCAGCATCCCCACCGCATCTATGCCTTCACGCGGCTGTATTTTTTTATCTAGTTTAAAGGTATGGCAAATTGACATTTGAAACCTATACATGCCCAGCATTGCTCTGTATGTGTTTTCCGCCATTCAACCCGCAGGAGTCGTTCGAAGCTCGGGTTAAATCGTCTGTCCCGCAGTTGTGAGCGGCAACAGATTGTTATGCTTTGTTTATCGGCGCAGCAAGGTGCCTCTACGAAGCGTCCGTGCGTTGGATGGTTCGAAAGGCACTATAGGACGACATTCCTCGGTGCTAGTAAGTGTTAAAATCTATGCGAGAAGTCTTCTTCATACCTCTTATCAAGTTGCCCTTTGCCCACCGGTGAATCGAGTGGACGTACTGAGATTGAGGATTGCGGTGCTTTTCGACGGCGCTCAAGGTGATTTCTGTTCTCAATTACTGGGTCTCGCGAAAAAAAAGGGGTTAGCGCCGACCGTGGCCCCGAACGTCTGGTACAGTGCTGCGCTCAGGTATGTCGACGTTGATTAGAAAGGTTGGTCGTCACGCAAAATGTCTGCCGGTCCGGCCGTATTCTACGCGAAACGCCCCCGGTAGGAGCCGCGTCGTGGCACCACCGTCTTGTCGCACACTTCCCATTGGCGGTGACACTGCGAAAACGGCACGGAAAAGCTTTAGTTGTCCCACCTCCGACGCAAGCTCTCTACCTTCGATGACGCTCTGACGCCCCGTGTACCTCGAGCCCGTTCAGGCAGTCGCAGCACGGCGGAAGGCACGGAGCACATGCTCGAGGGGTCCGAAAGACAAGCCCTGCCGTTCTCGCTCCGCCGGCGACCATAGGAAAGGTCGTTCAAAGGCCCCCTAAAAGAGTGAGGGTGCGGCACTGACCACGGGGTGCGGCACGGCGGGTGAGCGTGCCAGCACGAGGGGCAGGCCGAAGGCGGAGATGACGATGCCCGTCGTGACGAAGTAGGCCAGCTCCTGGGCGGCCCTCCAGGTCCCCGCGTCCGCCTTGTAGCGCCGGGCGATGAGCGAGGGCAGCGGGGAGAGCACGTACATCAGCACCACGAAGAAGGTGTACCAGTTGCTGCGTGGGAGGGCACCACCGGGGGTAAGGGACGCACAGACGGTCATTGTTAAAATATTCCGGAAGGAAAGAAATGTCCTGCGCATTTCAGTCGCTTTGTAAAGGTGGGGCATAGACGCGGACGGCGATGGGACCGTATCGCGGGCAACGCTTTGATGTGAGCGGAAATGTGAAAAAAACAAAAAAACAACATTACTTGCGAGGACTGTATCTACCGCTTTCTAGCTTTCATTTTGCCCGAAAACAATGGCATCGTGCATTGTATAAAAATAAATAAAGTTGAGGAACGCTCGAGCAACTTCAATCTGTCGCAGCAAAACAAGCACTCCAAATTTATCGTCTGCTTTCTTCCTATCAAGATTGCCGATGTCGGAGCTTATGATACGCCATGCTCTGCTCCCGTTCTTGCAACGCCCTGGTCGTTGGTCCGAATGCGGTCACCGTGAGAGCGACAGCTAATCCACCCTTTTCCGGACTAACAGATCGAGGGTTTCTCGGCAGGAAGCTGCGTGGGCGTGGCACGAGTGAGCGTGAACGTTCCTTCGAGTGAGAATTCTACATCCTGTTGGCTAGGTTCAGCTAGGTTCAGCTCCCGAGGCTTCACTTTTGTGTGTGTTGTGGCTTACCTTTTGCTTCGAAGCTAGTACAAAAAAGCAAACATGCCAGTAGGAAGCAGAGGCTTACCTCTGCTTCCTACTGGCATGTTTTTTTTCCTAAGTTTTCTACCAAGATAATCCTCCGACAGGGGGCACCATTTCTGTTGAAACAGGTGGCTCTCATGGAACGAGCTATGACATGGGTTCTCAAGCAGCCAAGGTGTTCCCCAGAGTACCCTCACAGGTTCCTTAAGCTCTCAAACGTCCTTGGCCACCCCTGCCCCCAAAAAAGTGTGTTTTTTTTTTTTTTTTTTTTTCGATTTAAATAGTATTTTAGCAGATCTGAGCAACCCACAGACACATAACTATGAGGAAAACACCAATATGTAAAGTATAGTTTGCATGGTTTGCAGGCTTCTGCACTTCGGTACCGGATCAACGCCAAGACTGGGACGAGTTCCTTGGCTATAAATAGAGAGATAAGCATTCGTCGAGGTGTAAAATTCGAAAACCCCTATACTAAGATATCGTCGGCAGACAACTCCTCTGCTAACATGAGCGAAAAGTGAGATTTGTTTGCTATGAGGCATCATTTGCAGACAGATATAAAACGAGAAAACACCTTTAGGTCATCTGTTAACAGAACCGAAAAAAGCTGGCTCTCTGCTACAAATTGAACACTAGCAGAAATTGTGGTTTTGTGCTACATCACGTCGGAAGCAATCGACAGCCCATACGTTCTTCGCAAATCTCGAGTCGTTCTGTTCTGCTGTTGTATAAGCTCAAATCCAACAGTGAATGAAGCAGCACTCGTAACAAGCCCATCAGAGGCCACGACACCTTTCTCGCCATTCATGTGTGTGCGAGTTCTCACCAAAATACTGTCCAATCGTGGACTCCTGAATGGGCCGAAGGTTTCTCATTGGTCGATAACACTCGCCCAACAGAAGGCCGTGACGGCACACCCAATCAGCAGCCAAGAAAGCCCTGGTTTTCGCCAGGGACCCAAATCGAACTCCAGACAGACTTTCAATAAATGCCACTTGCCCACGTGCGAAATACACTTCATCAGCAACATTTCTTTAATAAGCTGGGGTGTAACCAGCCAACAATAGACAAACAGATCTGTGAATAAATGGTGCAGAGGATTGTTCGGGCTGCCAAGGTAACAAAATGCAGTTGAAATCAAGGTTTAAGGCAGAATGAATGCACAGCTAAGTTTTACAGTCTCTTAGAGAGCACTACTTTGCAACAAGATGCATATATGACTGACGTGACGAGAGACCCTGCTACTGTTGTTGGCACAACGTAAAAACACCTTTCGTGTAGGAAGTTTGGCAGAAAATCTTGAAACTTCATAAACAACAAACGAGACAAAACTTTGCATGCCCCTGTTTGCAAAATGAAAGGCACTGACAAAAATTCAAACAAAAACTACAAAACTATGAAAACAGTTCTAACATAACCAGTTCTGCTTAGTCTGTTTATGCGGGACACTTGTAATGGCAAAAAGAAATGCTTTTGCCTTTGATGCTTTCTCTCTCCTCACTTTATAGTTCCAATAGACCGATCTCACCAGGAGTTGCGCGACGCCACCGCTGCCACGGTGCATGCTGGTACCTGTAGTTCTCCCCAGTTTCCCGGCCGCGTCAATGCGCATTGTACGCCCGCCCGGCGTTTGGAGATTTTCGGGTTAGCACGAGTCTTTTAGCCGGGTGTTTACTCGTGGTTTTCGATGCGTGGTTTCACCTGTTGTATGCCCCGGAGCTATAATAACAGCACCAGGCAAAAAGGCATAGGATATTATCTCTTCCCGAAAGAAAGAAGCATGCCAAAGAAAGGTAAACAGAGCGACAGAGAAAAATGGCGTTTTATGATATGTTTCACGATTAGCTTCATAATTTATATCCACCCTATTGCACGTCAGCTAAAAAGTATAAGATTACAGGGTACGAGACACACAGTGCCGAAGTGTTCCGTACGTTGTAATCTCTCTGAGCATTCGCTCCGTAGCGGTCTATCCGTTGGTCTATCTCCACTAAGTTTGGTGAGGCCGTTTTGAATACACTTTTTGCTCAATGAATTTTGGTAGTTATAACTGTTAATGTGACAACATGTTTTAAGCACAACTGTGCTTCAAAAGATCAGGACGATCACTCAAAAAAAAAAAAAAGCAGCGATTCTTGATACGCATCACTTGAAATAAAACAACTTTTTTTGGAAGCGGTTTTCATTTTTTTTTCATACAAAACGTAAAAAAACACCACATAATGCAATTTAGAAGCGCAACACTAATCGGCAGAAATGTAACAAACGAGCCTAACCTATTTTGTGGTGGTCTATTAGGCTGGCGCTACTGATCCAGAAAAAAGCTTCCAACGTCGGGCAACTCTTAGCGTTCGGAGCTTGCTCAAACAAAACGAAACTGAATAGAAACTGTACACGAAAATCATCTCCACCCCAAGTTTTCAGGGATCTTGCATGGTTGCTTCTTTTTGAGAGATGGCAATTGTTACGGCGCATCAGGCATGGCCTTTCTGTAGGTCATTTCTTCTCTGTGTGCAGGCTTCTCCCCGCAGTTCATCTGTACCCTGTCGCACAGGCTGTCAACCAGAATGAAACGACTTTTAGAAAACTATCGCTCACCGAGAAAGTCTATTTAGCTCCTCTTACTTCATTGTTAATTAAACGTTATGCACAAGACTGAACACTACCAAGCTCAGTTTTTCACCAGCACATTTGACGCTGTTCCACGGTGCTACACAAAGCCAATGGTCCCTCGAATTTTCTTGTTCTATGCTATTCAACTAGATGTTCAGTTTCCAAGTTAATTGAAACATCCGAGCCCCCGGAAAGCTAGAGTAGTGGCGTCGTTTTTTATTTCCTGCGGCCGCAGCTGCTGCTGCGGCTGCGTGATCGGCAGTGTGCTCACGCGTTCACGAAGACGAAGAAGCAGACGCCGCCGAAGCAGACGACAAAGCGATTCTAAAGCGATAAGACGACTGCAACTGCTTTTCTGCGCTTGCTGACAAATTAAGACATCACAACCAACACCATTTTATGAAGTACAGACAAGCAGGAGAATCCATGCTGATACCGGGGCGTTCCAAACGATAATCTACGATGTATGTGCAGCCCTATGTAACCGGGAAGCCGAAAGCGATGACTACAAGTAGCATGACGGCGGCACCACTTCCGGAATGCACGCGCCTGCGCAGTTCGCTTGGTGACATCGGTCTATTATTGGAGACGAACCGCCGCGGCAGCAGAGACTTTTCTTTGAAGGGGGCATCAGATTGCCTAAAGCCACCGTATGGCAGCTCGAGCTCTCAGAGTAGTGACATGATGCAGAAAGGCCTAGGTGCACAACATAGCAAGCGTCAATAGTGATCTCTATTTTGGGCCCAAGAGGTTGCCATGGTAACCGTGCCACTAGCGGCATCTGGTGGCCACTTTATTTGTTTCGCGTATTTGACCTCTCCACCTGTTCACTGAAAAGCGGTGAAAGTTGGTAAATGCAAGTCAAAGTTACGTAAAAGAGTTGTTGGCATAATGGCTTGGGCATATTTGAAGTTATGGGCACCTCTAGAACGACGTGTTCACCGCATTCAGAGATGTGCACCTACAATTTGAATTTCTTGCTACTGGAGAAGAAAAAGTAGCAGGCAACGCTGGTATGCCGGCAGTATGTACAGAGGCGATCAGTAAGTTGAAAGTTGAACAAAGATTGGACACAACTGAGGATATAAAATGGGCGAGAAAGGTATACAAGCATCTGTACATGAAAAATTTGAACACTAAACGGACAAACTGAACCCAAAAGCGAAAATGAAAATACCAACAGTCAAGTGCGGGGGCAGAACAGACTACCTCTGCAAAAAAGGAAGTAAAAGAAGTCGAGAGAAAGACGTGGGAGGAAAGAAGGCAGGGAAAATCAGCCTTAACTCTGAAATAGGGAACGAAAACAGGAAATAAGTAAGGAACATTGGCACGATAATTCACGGGGGAGCTCGTTGTTACTCGAGGCTAGAATGGGAGTATTGAAGACTAGGACATATGGGACAAAGTATGAAGAAATGGATACGCAGTGTGCTGTATGCCAAGGGGAAAATGAGACAATAGAACATGTGGTGTTGAGGTCCACAGGGATAGCTACCGCCCTCCCAGAGGGGGCGACGGATTTAGCCGGAGCGCAGGGGTTTGCAGACAAGAATGGAAGAATGGATGATGATAAGGGCATTTTAATAACAAAGAGGAGATCGGAGGACTGGCGGAGATTATCCAGGGGGAATTAAATGACGTACAACTGACACAGCTGGGGCTAGTAACACTCTGAAATATCAAAACACAACTTCGGCAATTGTCAACGTTGTACAATTCCGTTGGTTGCTATGGTAACCGAGCCAATTCGGCCCGTTGCTATGGTAATGCACATGACGAACCGTTACATGACGAAAAGCGTGATGCTACTAAAGCCTGCCATATACAGTGACTCTAGGATTGCCCACCGGTCAAACGACTGTCATTGAGGCTCAAGGGTAAATACTAATAAATAATAATACAGTAAAATACCACAGAAGCACCCACTTTGCTCAAGTGCTCACTATTAACATTTCCCAAACTTGGGATTTCCGCCCGCTTTGATGTCTAGATTAACCCAGTTTTCAGTGAAAATAGGGTGGGCGCTCCCTTGTTATTGTACAGTAAATGAAATGAAGCACTTACCTGGGCTGAGGCAGGGCACACCCGAGAACCAGGAGAGTCATGCCCACCGAGCCGGAGAAGGCCAGAGCCACCAGTCTGCAAGGGATTGTTGCAACACAACCAGCATCATAAAAGCTGCAGGTTACAGGGTGGGGTACGTACCATAGCTACACTTCTAACCTCCCTGACCATTTCACTAAAAATTAAAAAAATTCACCGACCAATTTCTAGGAGAAAAAGACCTGCAGCTGTATTTCAATCCGTCGATCGAAACTTCAGATGCAGAATTGCATTTGACAAGAAACGCAGCCGACGCGTTTTTTTCAAAATGTCAACTCATTCTTTCCTTTCTTCTCTTTTTCGCGACGACACCGAGAATGCACAGACTAAGGCAAGAGAGCATTGTACGGAGTGACTCAATATGTGTTGTCGACAAGCGACGCATGCAAACAAGTGCAGTAAATTCGCCGAGCTTCCGCTGTGCTAGGCCACTGCACGTAACAGATGCTCGCAAAATCTAAATTAGTTTCGGCAAAACTGCAATAGACCCTTTATAAAAGTGCACGCCATCCAGTAGCTGGTGAGTCAATTATCTGAGTCCGCCGTTGTTAGGGCACATATTCTGATCACATATTGGACACGAGGACTGTCTCAGGGTTGGCCCGAACTCAGCTTAGTTCTTATCAAAAACGAGTACTGCCTCAGCGTTCGTCGAAGAATTGAATCCAATCAGACGCTTCGTCCCCGAGAAATGGCGACCGCCAATGTTGCTTGATGGGGTTTAGAAAAGGGTCTGTTCCACACTAAAGGTCTGGTTCATCGACGATGACGACAACGGCACACTACTTTAGAATGTAACCCACAATGGGCTCTGTAAATTATGAGGGTTTTTCAGAGGCTTCATTGGTACCCGCGAATATGATTATTGGGTAAGTTTTTGTATGGAACTGCAGAAACACCAAAAGTTATGTTCCAGTCTCCCGACCACAGACATCGACAGAAGCGTTCCGTGGCGTAGTTTGGTTGTGGAATGGTGGGCAAGTTGTTTGTGCAGAGCACAAAAGAATAATGTTTATTCGCAAGATGCCAGCGGCACTTGGAACATCGAGTACACCGCCGACAGGCTTGATTGTGGGCGGAATGTCTGCTCTTGAAGAGGGACATATGCTCTGCGTGAACCTGTTCTTACTAATGATGCAAGCTAAGCAACAATGCTCCCACAACACAAGCTAAAAAGACGAAACCTTCCCGAGTTACCGACACGAGCAAAGCTTTCACCGACATGCAGGAAACAGAAGTTACCTAGT
>JABSTQ010007462.1:0-55675 GCA_013358835.2 Ixodes persulcatus
TTTTTTCGCTTTTTTTTCGCGTTTAGGGATTGTTTTGGGTCAAACGGTTGTGATATTTGGACTCAGCAGGAACTCAGCAGACAGTCAGCAGACACGTCAGAATCCAACCATCAACTCATTTTTTCTCGAAAAACTCTTCAGCTTCCCTTTAAGAAAAAACACTTCAACGACCTTCATTCGGCCTCCAGGATCACGAATATCGAGATTATTTTTCAACTCGGTGCCCGAAGGCAGCATCAATTAATTTTTAAGTACCGTTGAAGACCCTCCTTCCCGGGGCGGGGACGTCACACTAGGAGTTTTCGGAATCTCTGCTCTCGCGCATCTTCAGCGCCTGTCAAAGCTAGGCACGCGCACTCTTCCTATTTTCAGAGAAGGTCAGAAAAAAGACGTCACGGCTGGGGTCAGTGCGGAAAATTATAGACGCTTTACAGCAGCTGTGCATGGGCGCCGCCATAACTGACCTTCAGTTTTTGTTCCCTTTTATTCCGTTCGCTTGACTTCATCATTTCCACAGCAGGACAGGTTATTGCCATTTTAAGTGTTTACTGCGTCCTTCCCCCGAGCATAGGCCGTTGTGGAGACTCGTCAACGCCCGCTTCAGTGGCTCGGCATCTCGGTAAGACAAGAGAAGGGAGGCTATGGCGGCTCATCTGGCGCGTGTGTAAAGCGTCTACACCTGTCAAGCTTGCAATTAGCACGCGCTTGGCGGCCCAAAGATCCTAGTATGACGTCACGACTGGTCGGAGGTTTTTCGTGTTTTCTCGCGTGTAGTTACATGTTCGGGCAAAATGAACGTGATATTCAGATTCACGGGATAAAATACGCCAGAATTCACCTCTAACTCGTTTTTTTTCAAGAAGTGTTTCAGCTTGGGTTTACTACGGTTTAGAGAATGCCATTTCATCGAAGCATGTTTTAGAGAATGGGCACGTTTTATCGAAGCACGGTTTAGAGAAAGCAGAGCATCATTTTAGAGAAACGCCGTTTATCGAAAAGGGGACGCTGTTTTAAAAGAGGCTTTCCTACTTCTCGCGTGTATCACTGGTCCGCGTGTTAAGCCATGCTCCCCCGCTGCGCTCCCGCCGCTTCGCGGCGGCAGTCTGCCGCGGCTCATTATAAAAATGTTAACTCACCTGATTTACTCGTACACGCCGCTTCGCGGCGGCCGAATTCGCTAAAAGTAGGCTCATCACTATTTTCTCTAAACTGAGTTCTCTATAAAGGCATTCGATAAACCGGGGTCGGTAAAACTGCGTTCGCTAAAACGAGCCTCTCTAAACCGCATGCCTCCGTTTCAGCTTCCCTTTAAGGCTATGCTGAAAGATCTCTCTCTCCTCATTTGTAACTCATGCAGTAATGCACACCCGCGGGTGTGCGGCAAAGCTGATATGCCTTGCAAGTGAACTAGAGGGCGTACCTTGCGCGTGAGGACGTCAAAACAATATCTGGAAACAGAGTAAGGATGAAAAAGGGCCTCACTAATAAATGGGCGAAATGAGAAACGCACTGCCAAGGAGCACGCTATTTTTTTAATTTTAACTCAGGCGATTCAAGTGAGTGTATTTGGTGGGTAGTTATATGCAAGAGGCGCGTAAATAGCAGTTGTCAGATGTGCAGAGTCTTAGGTAGTATTCGACGTTTATCAAATGTGTACGAAATAAACCAAGCTGCTGGTTTGGCTAAACGAGCGGTATTGCTTAAAAATTACCGAAAAGCCCTGGTTTTGCACGCGTTGTGGTGTCTTTTATTTGCCTAACTCGAGTGATGCCGAGTCTGCAAATGCACTTTGTTTAAGAAAAGGAGAATTTTTAGCAGAATGTACGCTATTAACTGCGAGTGTTGCGGGCGCGTGCCTAATCCATGCTCAAAACAACGCCACGAGCTCCCGCTAGCAACGCAGTTCTTCTACGAACCTCTTTTTCACTCAGGGAAAGGTGCAGTCTTTCGTGCGCCTGCTCCGGCCTGCTCTCAGCTCTTGCTGCAATAAACGGGTAAACAAAATATATTTTTGCAGTGCATGCCGATGTCCCAAAATATTCAAGACTACATTGGCATTTTTTTTTTCTTGCGTGTGTTCTGTGTTTAGCGGAATCGGAGAAAGCTTGTCTTCATACCCGAGCAATTTCAACTCTGCTCGCGTTATTATATTTGCTGATTACGACGTCCTCACGTGCTTTAGAGCTCAAATAAATGTGCATAAACGCTAGTTTTTTCACGTTAGAAAGCAAAACTGTCTTCTTATTTAAAAGAAAAAAAAAAGAACTCTGTTCCGTCGTATGTAATGGCAAACAAGTACGACCCGGCACGCAGCGCACGCACCTTGGGGGCCTCGCCCAGACATGGTGGCGGGGGGCGTGGCGCGGAAGGAGGGCAAGGAGGATAGTTTTCGAAGGAAAGGAATAAAACGCGGGGAGAGGAGGAATTAAACTAAGTACGATAACAGCTCCACCCTTTAGCGACGAGTTGAAATTTCAAAGTTGCTTCATATGGCTATCTGCTAGACACTGAATGTTCCCAGAGTTCGAAACTCCCAGGCTCGAGGTGCCAAGATGGCGGCTCAATCGTTTTTCTTTACTGTGGATACAGTTGCCGAGAGAGGGGTAGTTGGTCCACTCGGCCACGAAACCGGTCTTGGGAAGGGGACTCGCCAACGGGGAAAAAAAAAACAAAAAAACAACAGAGGATAGCGGTAGCGCTGTAGTCCACTTTCCCTTAAGGACAGTTTTAGTATAGCGTTGCTGGCTCTTACGTAGGCAATACGAAATAACATAGATGCGCTAAAAACGACCTGCTCCGACCGAGTTTAGTTGTGCGTTACGTTTCCGAGTGAACACCTCGCAGGCCCTTGGTTAAATTCGCCCGAGCCGTAGAATTCCGCGTGCTTATAAAACCATCATGCTCCCCCCCCCCCCCCCCCCCAAAAAAAAAAAAAAGAGATAACGTGGGAAATCATTTTATTTCAAATTAAATCAAGCCGCAGCTGCCTCGTCAAGCGAGCATTTCTGCAGGGTACAGAGGCTGCGAGTACGAGTGCGTAGCCAAATTCGATCACAGAGTCTCCGTCAATCGTCCCGTGGAAACGGCACCCTTCATCAATACCAACGCGGAATGAAATCCATGACATACTGATGTCCAGTGCATAGCGACCAGTTCGGCGATTTCTTGAAGTTCGTCCGTCGGCGATGAACTGTGCGAATGGGCTTAGCGTAGAGCAGATCGCAGCGTTGAGGAACATTGCGAGTGGTAAACATTTTCACTGTGCACTCCTTCAGCTGCACGGCGATCTGATTCGGCCGCGGTAGGTCCCGGTGTGAATTGCCGAGCTGAACACCACACAATTTCACGTAACACTGTACTTCCCGAATACCTTGTCGCCCTTGCTGCGCCAGTCGAGGTAACTGCCATCTTGAAACTGGTGCTCTCGTTGGGCCCGAGATCTCTCGAGAGCTTCCCGCAAAGCCCGCTAGCCCGCAACGCAAGATCCCCAGCGTTGCGTGCGTACGCAATAGGCTAGCTCTTTTATTGCGTTTTGCGCATGCGCGCTCACCACCCGTAATTTCCTTGCGTACGCAAATTTCTAGAGTACGGTCCACTAGAACTCTCTAATATCGCTGGCCGTGAACTGCCAGCGTGTTGCGGTCGCTCCGAGTTCGCGGCCTTTCATTTAATGTAAGAAGCATCCGCTTTCTGACTGTGCGAACATGTTGCGCATACACTACTATGAAACCCGAGATGAAAAATTAAAACAAAAACGGTCAAGGCAAACGCAGCTGGGGGTTTATTGACCACAAAGCGTGAGTGAATACACATTCCGGCAAAAGCTAGAAAGAAAAAACACTTCCCAAAGCCCAGAGTGTTTACGGGCGGTAGTCCGGCTGGTTAATCCTCGCTAAGGTTCACCACACCACATAGACGGAAAATGGGCACGCAAATGCCCAAAAAGGAAACATCCCCCAACAGTACTAGAACTATTCCTACTTTTGACTGAACCCCCGTAATTTTCTTCTTAATACAATCCGCTTAACATCAAACCGGATGTCAGGGCAATGAAGAGAAACAAATAAACATAAAATAAACTACACCAACGAGTATGTCTCCCGTAAAGCGGGACGTACACATAAATAACGCGGTGCAATATGTTTGGTAAGGCACTTTCGCCACGCAAATGATTCTTTAGACAGATTGAGTGATCCGACTCTGAGGAATTCATCTTTCCATATTAAAAAGGGAAATATCACGTCGGTGTCATATCGTTGGAAGGGGAACGGAAGGACAAGTCCATGACCGCGCTCCAGACCGACTAATCTGGTCATTGTTAGCGGTCCCGAAGGATGCAAAAACTATCTTTAAGGAAAAAGCAATCACTGCTGTCTCAAAATGTAAAAACATAAATGTATATATATATATATGTATATATATTCTGGTAGCAAAACGGGAATTCTGTGCGATTTCGGGCAACGATGAAATAACTTCCACTTGGAAAGGGATACAGTTTATGGACAGCGATAAAGAATTGCGCTCGTCTTATGGAAAGCACGCAAGGAAAATTTGATTTATGCTTAGCACCCACTCAGAGCTCGTCAAAGTAGCTGTCTGTCATTCGTATGCAATGCACTAAAACATACTTATTTTCATTGTGTCTGAGGTTTACATAGCAATCAAACAAGCGATTATAATGTCAACTGGCTACAGTTTGAAGTTCAGTTACAAAAGCCCCCAAAGTGTTTCAAAGTTAAATAGTGTACTTCCGTGCTTCTCTGGTTTCTCGCGTAAATAAAAAAAAAAAAAAAAATTTGCCCCAAATTTTTTTTTTTTTAGTGCTGCTTTTAAAACGGACTTCCGGATGAGATAGATAAAACCGTTTTACTTCGAACATAAACAAGGATGTAACAAAAAATGTAAGGTTCCGTAAGGAGAGCAACGACATCCGAATTTCTCTTGACAACCCCAAAAAGCAGACCCAGGCGGGAGGAAGCTATGTACCCCCGAGACGCGCGTAAGCCGGCGAAGGACGCATTACTCTCCAAAACGAACAATGATCAGTGGTTCCTTCAAACAGGACAGCCCACATAAGAATAAACAAGTTAAATACAAGCACAGATATTTATAAACCGTTAGGCAATTCAAAATTGGGTCGATATTAACAGCCAAGTTTAACCAACCTGAATTCGCCTGAGCAACCAGCATTCTTTTTAAGAAATTTGAAGATCTACCAGCCCGAAAAATGTAAACAAAGCGAAACGCATTGCTCAAATCAGGTATCTACTTGGTTACGTGGCGGGCGAGACGGATATCCATCGAAAAGTAATGTTCAACTGAGACGGAATGTCCAACGAGTCTGAATATCCTACGAGGCGGAAGATCCAACCAGGCCGGAATGTCCACCGTGACTGAACATCTATCGAGACGGAATATCCATTTGAGACTGAATGTCCAACGAGTCTGAATGTCCAACGAGACGAAAGATCCAACCAGGCCTGAATGTCCAACGTGTCTGAATATCCAACGAGCCTGAATATCCACCAGTGGATCTTTCGTCTCGTTGGATCTTTCGACTCGTTGGATATTCAGGCTCTGAATCGTTCCGGAGTTGTTTACGAGATTCGGTGTGGTCCCGACATGTTCATGTGTTATGACCGCCTCACGGAACAAAACGGGAATGTTAAAATTAGACTCCTAGTTCCGCACTTGCGGATCAAGGTAATTTACATTCCCCTCTTTAGAAAAAAAGCTCCAGCTTTCAGCGAGGCTTTTTTTTTTTCGATGTGTTTTTACTTTTATTGATTTTCAGATTTAAAGGGGCCATGAAATTAAATAAAAAATTGGTTTGGGCTAGTTGGTACATATCAATTAAAAGATTAAAAGGCGTGACTAAGGTGGTTTATGAGATTCCTTTTAGTTGCGGCCAAGTTTACATTGGTCAGACCGGCCGATGCCTTAATGAAAGAGCGCGGGAACACAAGCTAGCCGGACGCAATAATTCGGGTGAGCATCTTGCGGAGCACTGTGAACGATGCGGGTGTGAACCTTTGTTAGAGCACACAAGGTTTATTAAGAGAGGGAAGAAGAGGATGGAAAGGGGATTAATCGTAGCTTTCGGTATACACAAGCGGCTGACAAATGCGTAAGCAGCCATCCCTTTATCTACTAAACAAAGAAATTTAGTTTCTTGAGGGCTGCGTGTGATGAACGATACGATCCTTTATCTGTTGCATGTGTTTAGGCGATGAGGATCAACAGTTTGACAATGTTTCGTGTTTTATTAAATCAGTTGGACGTTGACGCTTGTCCGTTTCGTACGTTGTTCATTTTTCGTCCTGTTCTGTTCACGCCTTTTATCCTTTTAATCAACATGAAATGAATTTTGGGCTGGGATAAATGATTTTACATTGGGAGTTTACTATTCGCATATCGTTTAGTGGGCCAAAATAAAAAAAGGTAGAAAGTCAAAAGCCAGTTTCTCGGTACCAACATTTGTAAATATAGGGGACTATTTTGTACCTCATTTCCCTTGAAAGCTCTCCGCCTTTTCATTGTGGTACATCCGCTGTACTCAGAGCATGTCAGCGTTACCCCAAGCACGTCAACGGTCCCCAAAGCACGTCAGCCGACCCGAGCTCACGCATTGGACACGAGAACTGCGTCATTCGGATGTATGCGCTCGTCAACAATTATTTGGATTCGCGTTCGTGGTCAATGAGTGCCCTGACGGAATTTATTATCACTTGCGAATGACAAGTTATATGATGTGCTCAAAAAGCACGGTGAAAGCTTCGAGTCATCGCACCGGTGCAAAAGCATGTCACGACCACGTGATTCTTCAATCCGCTTTTGAGTTGAGGATTAAAGCTAAGGAAGAATGAAAAATAATTTCATGACTCCTTTAAGCGGATTACAATATGAATATAAATGCAAAGGGGGGGGGGGGGGTATTACATGAGTGGATGCTCTGCTAATCTTTGAGGATGTCACGTGGAGCGAAAGCTCGCGCTGCAGAACTCGGGGATCCTGGGTTCAATACCCAGCCCTGCCCGTTTCGATCTGGATGAGCATCGTACCGGCGTGCGGTCGTGTATCGCTACTGCGTGATGCACCTTAAAGACCCCAGGCTAGCGGTTGTACTGCACTGGCTAAATTGCTCATCTACAGCTTGGAGACTCGTCGCCCGTAGAGGCAGACCAAGTTCTAGGCTGTATAAACACACACAGAGCCCCCCCCCCCCCCCCAAATTGGGTGGTTATTTTTTTTTTTTTTGACTCAGCGGCACTGTAGCCTGATAGTGTTCATAAAGGCCCTGTCACACTGAGGCAACACGACGGTAACAGCAACACAACACGTTGCCCCACAGTCGGGCAACTTGTTGCTCGCTCCCCGTGTTTTTCGACATACCTGTCACATCGCGGCAACAGCACGACAACATGGACGACAACTAAAATGTTGCCTCGGTATGACAGCCCTCGGCAACAAAAACAGCAGCAACTTGTGTTGGACAACGTGTGTTGCCCTGATCGCTGGCTGAGCGAATTTCGGGCCGGCAACACGACAACATAGTTAGCTTCGATGATAGAGCTAGTTCCCTATCAATAACGTCTTGCTCAAATAAAGGCTTGGAAAGGTTATTTAACAATAATTAAGGCTGGAGTGCAGCTAAAATAATTTGAGGAATATTTTTACTGCGTAATTACGGAAAACAATTTTCGAAATGGTCACAGCTACGGTCGTGACCGTTCAGACTGGTTTTGAAATTAGAACTGCCGAGGAGACCAGCTCACATTACTAATACTGAGATAAAATGGCATGCCTACTCACACGGTGATAAAGTATAATAAAAATAATCCAGAAAACCAAAGATTGAAAAATCGAAGCATTAAAACGACCACTCTGATCATGATTGTTGATGCTTGGAACTTGACAAAAACAGCCGCTACCAGACACCTGATTTGTTTCAAAAATACCCAGGAGGTTTTGGCGAATGAAGCTATCACTTAGCAGGCGGTAGGCAAATAGACAGCGTTGAAAAATATTTATTCCACCGATTGTTATGAGGGCCGATCGTGTTGGTGTCGCAGTTTTGAAGCACTGTCATTCAGCTCAACACCAGGCTACAAACGACGCTTTGGGGTACTGCCGGTGCTAACTCAATTTTACAGTAGAAATAGGAATTGCATGAAAGAAAGAACCGGACAGAAACACTTCATACGGTGGCGTAAATCCCGAACATACATCAGCGATGTCACTTTCCTCGGTTAAGGCCATCTGCTTTGTCAGCGAATGAAGAACAGTTTGATAAAATAAAGAGCGGAAAATACTCCCCCTGTCAAGTTTTCTAATCACAGTCACTGGTTGATGTCGTATACCGTGGTAATTTCCGGCCCTTCAAAAGCACTAGCACTTGTAAGAGTCACATTTCCAGCGATCCGCGCCTCACACGAACGATGGTAAACAATCAAGATGGCGGAGTGTTCCCCGTATTGTCCCCGCCGTCAGCGCGGTGTGACAGGGTTGTCGGACAACAAATCGGGCAACACGGTTGCCAGGCGGCAGCAACTTGTTGCCGGACTGTAGTTGTTACCTCGATGTGACAAGGTCGCCGGCAACACGATTTCCCCGTGTTGCCGGATAGAGTTGTCCAACTCGCACCAGTTACCCAATTAATGAACCACAGGCAGCAGTAAAGCACGTGAACAATAGGCAGTTGCATGATACTCTTCAAACATATGATTTCGGAACTTTTCAAAAGAAATGTCATTAAAACGACGGTCGTCGCACAGAGCTTCGCATAAGTCGACGGAGCGGTGCTGGCGGGGCCGGAGAACTCCAGAAGAAGGCGGCGGTGGCGCCCTCTACTAGCATGCACAGAAGGAGTAACCTCTGCGGCCAGCATCTGGACTCTGGTTACCATGCACTTTTAAAAGCTTGTTTTTTGCATAAAAACAAACAAACAAATTTTTTTTCTAAAAGCTTTTATTGGAGATAGGTGCGAAATGGCAAACACGTGATGATTTTTAAAAATTTGAGTTTACAAAGTTTTGCGGTACAATTAATATTTTGTTTCTAAATCCACGTGTCACCGGAGATTTTAGGTAGCCTGTCCTGACCTGGGTGCGTGCTGACTTCTGCGGCAGTGTACAAAACGCCTGCTTGAGCGCGGGTGTTGGCATATCTACCGTATATGCTACGGCGCCTGATTGCTGCTTAAAGCTGAAAGCCGAAATAGAAGAGTAACTGTCAACGCTACAATCCCTAAACGAGTTCACGCAGCTGTGCGGTTCTCTTAGGGGCGGAGGCGGGAGGAATGGCGGCGCTGCAATCGCCGAAAGTTATTTTCCGCCGTACGGAATATACATAGATACATATATATATATATAGATTTAGCTGCGTGGACTGTATTACTGTTCCGCGATGAGGTGCCCGGAACAATTACCAAATGGCTGCCCAACTGTTTTCAAATTGGTGCGAGACAAGAGACGAATACCCGCAAAAATATGCAACGCAGCAGTGGCATGACGGACTCTAGCAACGAAAGCAAGACATTGTTGCCCCGATCATGCGGAAGCACTGTTGCGAGGAGCGCTACCTCGTCATGCAGTGCAGATGTTGAGAAGATGCATGCGGCAGCAGTTGGCGAAAACTGATGTACAGCTGCAGGCCCGTTGTGGCGCGCAACGTCTGCCGAATAGGTTTTAGCAACAGTCAACCAACAATGGTGCCCATTGTTTCCGCAACAATTCCTCGAAACATCTATCCCGACCTAGCGCAAAACTGTTGTGTCGTACGGTTGGAACACTTTTGGAAAGCAATGTTTGGCGACTGCATTCTGCCAGTATAAACGCAATCTGTTTTTTTTTTTTTTAATCTGCCACGGGAACAGCTTGCTAACTGTTGCGATAACTGTTTGTAAGCTTTGTTTTCCAAAAGCAAAAAGTTACGTTGCCACAACATTTCGGAATCAAAGGTCCCGACGCTACCGCAACATCAGTCGAATAGTAGCAAAACAGCAGTTCTGCACTCTCGCAAATGCAAACGTGACGTTGTTGGCGGAGCTTGTGTTGCGTGATAATGTTTCGCCTACAGCTGCGCTGGTCTTTTCCGCAATGTTTAGCAACATCAGGACAGCACAGATTTTGCTGGGTAAAAGTAATGCTTCGGTAACTGTTGCGAGCATGAGACAGTCAACGGTTGACCGACACAGTTGCCGCAGTGCTTTAGCAGCGGACACTTCTGCAGTGTTATGACTGTTGCTACAACATTGTTGCGCGATTGCAATACAACTGTTTTCATGTTGCGAAACATTGTTGCGCCGACTGTCTCCACAACATAAATTGTTACCTGGGTACAGGGTGTCCCCCCCAAAAATATTACACGCTAAAATATCCCGCACAAGTCAGAAACTTGACGAATTAAGTTGTAATTGCTCTCATAAATGTCGTTCACTGGTCATATTTCTGAGCTAAAATCTGAGGTCTCAGCTCCATGTACAAGGAAAAGAAGAAAAGCAAAACTGATTTTACTTGTTTTTTCGACGGCGGAACACGGAACCTCCGGAAAAGGTAAGCAAACCCCTTCTCCGCCATTAAAACACATGCAAAAATCCGCTTTTTTTAATTTGTTTTCGAAGTTGAGGTTTTAAATTTTAACACAAAAAGATGACTAGTAAAATATATTTTTTGTTAGCAGTTACCACTGGATCGGTCAAGTTTCTGATTTTCGCGGGGTATTTTAGCATCTAAACTTTCCTTGGAGACACCCTGTATAATAAAAGATGTAAAAAACAAACACAAATGGGACCAACAACACATGCGGGTAAAGCATTAACTGGTCAGCCCAATTTTTAGATTCTAGATGAAATGCTCTAGTCCACGCCAGTCAGTTTCTTAGTCACCCACGCACGCTCAAACACTGCCACCCCTTTTAACATACATTGCACGAGCCCAAGGGTTTGGGCGAAGGAGCTTGGGTAAGTCAGGTCTTTCACGCAGTATATAAGGAAGCATAAAACAAGATCCATGTCCAAGGTACACGATGAGTTGTGTTGGATGTCCTCCACTGGGTCTGCACTGCACAAGATGGTTTTTGCTGTCGGTCTAAAATATATGCGAAGACCTGGCGATCCTCCGGGTAGTATGGGCATGTCTCCCTGGAAGGCATAGTGACAATGTAACTGATCACTATCGGCCTTACATTTGTTCGGATGTATAAATTGCCAAAATTTACAATCCCGCCCGATCCTCTTGTAAAATACCATCCGGGAGGAACAGAATAGCAGCTCTTTTGCAGACTGAACAAAACTTTCAGAAAGCCCTTAATAAAAAATAAATCTGTCTTAAGCAAGCATACATTTAACAAGGTGATTAGAGAGTACTTGGAAAGCCTGCTTCTCAAATAATTGTCACTGTCATCAAACCCCATTTAGTACCTCTACTTTCATTATTGTTATTGATTTATGCCTTTTTCATGGTTCAGCTTCTTGCACTGTGCACCATGTTATCGCTTGAATATTACGGAGGCATCTGTCAACCGTTCTTGAACAGATTTCTATAAATGTATACAAGTTTTTTGTTTTTCGTTTTTGTTTTCAACCGAACAGAAGAAAAAAAAACAGGTGACAGGTACGTTGAGGCCGTCATCTTGTATATACGTGGGGCTCGGCGTATGTTACATGAGAACACAAGTGTCACATATGCTACTATCCAAAATTTTATAATTAACTTTTTAACTAACGGTTTAATTGGCCATGTCGCAATTGCAGTTTTGAAGGCCACAATTAGTGAACCTTAACCCAATTGGAGCGATTTGCGAAGAGACAACAAGCTTCGTGATATTCATCGTTACGATTCTGACGTTTTTCTCTTGATTCAAAGCCGCGCGCAGAAGAGCGCGCCCGATTATCAGCGGTCTGTGTGTCCGTCACGATCTTGGAAGTGTGGCGCCGGCGCATCATAATCAGGCGCGCTCTTCAGAGAGCAATTTTGAATGAAGCGACGAAACGCAAAATTTTAGCGATGAATATTTCAAAGCTCGTTGCTTTTTTGGAAACTGTGTGAATTGGGTTAGCCTTTAATAATGGCCAACTTTAAACCACTAATTGGCACTAGGCCCATTAAACTGTTAATTAAAAAGAAATTAAGATTATTCGGTTAATTAGTGAATATACCGTGACGTTTATCCCCTTATCTGATGTGCGCCGAGCCCCACAATTATTAACTGAAAACGGCATCGCCGTATATATTATCTCCTTGTTTTAACAATTATTCTGTTAAGCTTAAAAAAAAAACTGTATATACATATATAGGTGCACTCGTAGTGGTGAATGAGCCGGGAGACGTAGTAAGCGTCTCCCGGCTCATTCAGTAAGTTGATGCAATGACAGACTCTTTGAATATATTGTTAACGGCAAGCCAAATTTATTTCTTTATATATATATATATATATATATATATATATATATGTATATATATATATATAGAGAGAGAGAGAGAGAGAGAGAGACGTTTGTCTTCATGCATATGCTAAATCTGGCTTGGCGGACAGCAGACTGAATAACTGTTACAATTATATCACTTCATTAGACGTAATAGAAAGGAAAAAGGAGTGCGCAGGCCGTGCGAGTTCTGCGGAAAGGCAAAGGCCCACGCTAAAAGGTGTTCCCGCACAAGTGACCCTCCATAGCCTTCAATATTTAATTAATGTTTAAACAAATAGTACATAAAAACAATAATACATCTCGGACCTGTCGCTTTCATTTTCGTTGACTGTTTTGAGGGCCAAGTTATAATTGCAGATAAAAAGCTGATCCATTAGGGTTACACCAGTTCATACAATGTTCGGGGAGATTCTAAAATACATAGCTTCGACTGACGTAACTCGGTACCTAAAAATTGCTTCTTTTGCACGAGTGTCCAACCTTCAACAGCACGTATATCACTATTGACAACGCTCGCGGAAGCGCGAGGCAACATACAGTACTGGGCAAAGCAACCAGACTGACATCATGTGAAAACTATATACTGCACACGACTTAATTTTCGCGAGGACCTAATCTTCGCGAATTTCGCGAATCGCCTACAATTCGCTAAAAATAGGTCCCGCGAACCATTCCGGTAACACGTAAACACATTGGAATGTATATTGAGATCCCAATCAGTCGCGAAAATTTAGAACTCGCGATTTATTTCAGAACTTAAGCTTTGACCTAAATCGCGAAATATTGAGTCCGAGTAAAATAAGTCGATTACAGCGTTTCATCTATTACTTTTCGCATTTTTGTCATCTAATTTGTAAAGTGGACGCAAGCGCGCAGAGACTGCCGCCAATGGCCGCATTCGGAAGCGGCTGCCTTTCCGCGGACTCCAAACGTATATGAGAGAGCAACGTCAACGTAGGCACTAAGCGAGCGCGCAGTTTCCATCCTAGTCTCCGCTTCCCCCGTGGGGCGGCAAACCGGCCTGGCAAGCAAACGACGCCGAGCATCCTTTTCATAAATGGAAGCGGAAGGCTTCCACCCGATCGAACGACGTTTTAGCAAACGCGAACGAAACCACGCATTTCATCGAATTACACTTTAGCAAATGGCGGCGTTCTTATTAGCGAATGGCTCTATGACTTCATAACCTAGCCTGCTGAACTCTTGGCGGTAAACACTAGGCGGTGCACACTCGAGCTTGGTATTATATTCATTTCCATTTCGCAGTCTGTTCGGAAGCCCATCTGCAGCCGCCTACAAACACCCTATTCACTAAAATATGTTTCGCGAAAATTTCCATTAGCTCAAATGATTCCTAGTCGCCTTGTCTTCCGTAACGGACAACCTAAGGCGAACAGAAGTATTTATTTCCTTCAACGCCAATACATATCGAGAGAGCGAGAATAATTACCCAGACGATTGTGCTGTAGAGGGCTTTGTCCACAGTAGCAGCACCATCCAAGTTGACCTCGGAGTGGCAGCGGTCCGGCCAGGTCGCTCGTTCGGGTGTAGCCATCACACACCCACATGTGGCGTCTTGGTTACATCGCCCGCGTCGTACGACTTCAATGTCTTTAGAGGCGAGCATTTCGACGAAGTCACATAACCACTTGTCCTACGTCTCGAGGTCCATACACTTTTGCAAGTTGGGAATACTTCAAGGCACACATTTTACACCCAGCACCGCGAAACGAAAGTAACGTCGCTCGAACGTGGCGTGTTGGCAGTGGCGGGTGGATGGATGGATGGTGATGGCTTTACCCTTTGTATCGGGCGGCAGCTTGAGCTACCTAGCCTAACATTTCGTCATCCCTTCTCTTTCTTTTAAATTTGTATGAATTTTGTTATAACAGCCTCCTTCTCTCTTTTCAAGTGAATTTATTGCTGATTTTTATCTGTAGTTTTTTCCCGTCTGGCAACACTGCCCGTGGCGGGGCCAGCGGGCAGTGTTGCCAGACGGAGGAAACAAAAAGTCAGCAGATTGGTCCCCAAAACTTCAGTAGATTTGCACAAAGATCAGTAGATTCTACGAAATTTCTGTTTTGCTATGTTTTCCTATTTCCGTTAAACACCATTTCGAAGAAATAGCATAGAGTAACAAACAACATGGTAATAGACACAAAAAAAATGAAAAAAACAAGACCAGTTCTGGAGAAATTCTTTATGGAGGGACAAAGTAAAATACCACCGTGAATGTTTTTTTTTGTTTTTTTGTTTTTTTTTTATCAGCATTGACTGTTGCGATTTTGAGGATTATTCTTTGAAATCGAGACTGAGCCACTTTTGGGATCAAAGGATGAGGGCGACAGTGCGACATCAACCTGTCGCTATTATTGAAACGAAACCAAAACAAGACGCTACGGCAAGTGCGCGCGTACATGTCCAATGGAAGTCCTCTGCAAGCTGCCATCTTTCCTTACTGGGCTGTGGAAGGTTTTTGACGCAACGCTGTCGGCGCGGAGAAATGTTGAGGCTACGCGTCGTCTACTACGGGCTTATTTCTTTTTCGCCTGACTCAAAGTTTGCGTTGAAACGTGGAGACACTTAATTCGTTAGCTTTTTAAGCCACCGAGGAATAACATTATATCATTTAATTTCCAGCGCCTGCCAAATAAAAGTAAAGAACCGAAATGTGGATGTCGATCCTATGCATCCCGCCGGGCGAATTAATGAAAATAGCAGCCCCCTCCGCTCAGCTGGGAGCAGCCGAGAGTTCACGCGCATGCGCTCATGCCCCTCGCTCTGCGCCGCGGGCTGATTGGCTCACTTGGGAGAGGGACGTTACGGCGGCGAGATCATAGACTGGCCAAACTCTCCCCATATATGGCTCTGACCCGGATGTCACCGTCGAGCCTGCTCTCGGTGAATATATAGATGAATATACGGCTAAGTCACTCGAATAGGACGGGCTTCTGGGCCATCTAGCCAGTGCTTCGTTTTTAGTTCTGGTAGAATATGAGTTTCCTTTGATGGGCGACCCTGGGAACTGGAGGGGCCAAATAATAAATTTTAATATGTTTACTAAAAAATACTCAGTAGATTTTCTTTTTATCAGTGAATCAGAAGACCCGAAACGAAATCAGTAGATCTACTGATAAATCAGTAGACCTGGCAACACTGCCAGCTCCGGTTATTTTCGAAACTTGAAGAGGCTTTGCGCACGCGCGCGCCGTCAGCAGAAGCCCATAGGCTCGCCGCTCCTGCTTCCATCTAGCGGAGATCAAATGAGGCGCTGTCGTCTGCTCATGGAGCTCATGGGCTAAGGCTCTAGATACCTGTGCCGGACGCCATGGTCTTTTCTTCTCATGCGAGTATCGCATGTCATGAATAGAAAGAAGCCTGAACTAAACTAAACACAGATGCTCAATCAGGCGAACGTCTCCGCTTAAATAAAAATATCAACGTGCCTGCGACGGCAACGCAAGACCGACAGATCGCGAGGACGTAGGGGCCCATAGGTCGCCGTTGTATGTGTGTGTGTGTGTGTGTGTGTGTGTGTGTGTGTGTGTGGTGGTGCGTGCGTGCGTGCGTGCGTGCGTGCGTGCGTGCGTGCGTGCGTGCGTGCGTGCGCGTGTGCGTGTGCGTGTGCGTGTGCGTGTGCGTGTGCGTGTGCGTGTGCGCGTGTGCGCGTGTGCGCGTGTGCGCGTGTGCGTGTGCGTGTGTGTGTGTGTGTGTGTGTGTGTGTGTGTGTGTGTGTGTGTGTGTGTGTGTGTGTGTGTGTGTGTGTGTGTGTGTGTGTGTGTGTGTGTGTGTGTGTGTGTGTGTGTGTGTGTGTGTGTGTGTGTGTGTGTGTGTGTGTGTGTGTGTGTGTGTGTGTGTGTGTGTGTGTGTGTGTGTGTGTGTGTGTGTGTGTGTGTGTGTGTGTGTGTGTGTGTGTGTGTGTGTGTGTGTGTGTGTGTGTGTGTGTGTGTGTGTGTGTGTGTGTGTGTGTGTGTGTGTGTGTGTGTGTGTGTGTGTGTGTGTGTGTGTGTGTGTGTGTGTGTGTGTGTGTGTGTGTGTGTGTGTGTGTGTGTGTGTGTGTGTGTGTGTGTGTGTGTGTGTGTGTGTGTGTGTGTGTGTGTGTGTGTGTGTGTGTGTGTTGTGTGTGTGTGTGTGTGTGTGTGTGTGTGTGTGGTGTGTGTGTGTGTGTGTGTGTGTGTGTGTGTGTGTGTGTGTGTGTGTGTGTGTGTGTGTGTGTGTGTGTGTGTGTGTGTGTGTGTGTGTGTGTGTGTGTGTGTGTGTGTGTGTGTGTGTGTGTGTGTGTGTGTGTGTGTGTGTGTGTGTGTGTGTGTGTGTGTGTGTGTGTGTGTGTGTGTGTGTGTGTGTGTGTGTGTGTGTGTGTGTGTGTGTGTGTGTGTGTGTGTGTGTGTGTGTGTGTGTGTGTGTGTGTGTGTGTGTGTGTGTGTGTGTGTGTGGTGTGTGTGTGTGTGTGTGTGTGTGTGTGTGTGTGTGTGTGTGTGTGTGTGTGTGTGTGTGTGTGTGTGTGTGTGTGTGTGTGTGTGTGTGTGTGTGTGTGTGTGTGTGTGTGTGTGTGTGGCGGGGTGGTGGGGTGGTGGGGGGAGTAAAGATAGAGAGATTCCGTGATGATTGTCACAGGCAGCCGAGCTTTTTATGTGCGGCAGCATGCGCGAGTGTATATGCGTACCGGTATATCTGCGGGTGCGGGTGTGCATGTGCGTGCGATCGCGTGCGTTTGTGCGTGTGCGTGCGTGTGTGTACGTGCGTCCGCATATCGTTTCCCCATGCAGAATAACGAAGAAGACGCTGCAACCCAGAGTGAAATTAATTGCGCCTGAGCACTTTATGGTTCGTACATGGCTACCGTCGCTGATAAAAGTTTAGGAGATTGTGCTCAGTACAAAACAAAAGAACCCCTGAGTGGGAACCAGCGTATTTTTGTGCAGGCGGCAGGTGCGCGCCACTGAATGATAACAATATAATTAAATCAAGTTATAAATTAAATATTTCTTTTTAGGCAATACTCAAGCTTGAAGGCTCGAACCATCTATATTTACTGTAATGTCTTTTTTTAATTTTATGACAATTTTCAGGTTGAATAAATACAATAATTTGGAGCCTAGTATGTCATCAAACAAATATTCGATTTGCTCTGTGTTTCATGCACCCATGTGAGTTCAGTATATAGAAATAGGATGTAGGCAAGGTAATACTTGTTTAAATAAATTTGAAAATGAAAGCGAACTTGAGGAAAATCTGAGGCAGGAAAACCGTTATTCACCCGTCTGCCAATATTTAGTTCGATTGACAATGCTTGACTGTGCTTCGTGAAACAATGTGTATAACAGGCGCTGGTGGAAAATATTAAAAACAAAACATGTTAAGCTTGCCATTAGCAACTTGGCAACCACTATGAAAAATATGCTCGTGAAATCAGGCGTCTGGTTAACATATTATTTGATTATAGTTTTAATTAGTAAAAATAAGCATAAAATAGTTTCAATTTGAAACTTCCTGGGCATAATCGAAAACCACTAAGCCAGTCAAACTTTAAAATAATGGGAGCGCGAGCATCGTAAAAATACGTCCGTCTGCGATGTTTCCCCCGATCCTTAACATCTGCATTTTCGCTCCGCCTGCCCTGTGCTTGTATCACATGTGGTAACTTCTGCATATCACTACGCTTCATATGTGATTCAAATCATTGTGCAGTTGACCGACTTAATGGTCTTTTGTAATGCCCAGTAAATTTAAGATTGGAACTATATATAGGCTAATTTTACTAATTAATACGTTAGTTTAAACATGTCTCTTGATTCACCCCGTAATCGCACAAGAAATATTGTATCGTGATAGCTTACCTTGCCTCCGAGCCGTGCAAACTAACGGCTATATCAAAAGTGCCCTAACGCGGTGGCTGATCCTTTGAACTGCTGGCCAGCACCACGGTCTCATATATGCAAACATTCCAACTTTGTAAGCCCTTGTTAATGTGAGGTTTCAAACATCTACATATGTTAGTCAAAAGGAAGTTAGAAGTTATGTTTCATTCTTTATTTATACATAGTTTATTAACTAGTCGATTATCATTTTACACTCGTTTCCCGACATCCACTGCGGTCGATGACGTCATTCCGAAGTAGTAACGTCATGATCTAACGCCCGCGCCAAGCGGCGAGCCCCAACAAAGTCAAAGAAAAAAAGGTGACCGCCGCATACGCGTCCACCTTGGAGTAATAAATTAAAAAAGAAAGAAAATGAGAAACCATTGGGAGCTAGCCGGGCCATTTTTAGCCATGCGTTCAATAACAGGCCGCTAAAATGAACGGGCCGCCTAACGGGCCTGCTATGGGCGGCCCTGCGTTCATCCGTGACAGGGAAAAGCAAAAGGGGCACCTGCTGCCACGACGGAGTACACGGCTATTCCGGTGGGCCGGCTATTTTTTTTATGTTCGCCCTCGAATTTTGAACGGGCCGTCTATAGCCGTGACGTTTGGCGGCCCCAGATTAAGAGTGCAGCGGATGCGCCTGTCCCTAACACGTGACCTGCGAAAGACCGCGGGGAAAAAAGCGGGAATTTCCCGCCGACCCCCCCCCCCCCCCCCCCTCCTCCTCCAGTCACGCATGTGCGCGCCCAAGACCGTACTGGAACCAATGGGAACGGATCGGATCCACCCACCACCGTGCGGTTACAGTGCGTTGTGTCTCACTGGATCCGGCTGGTTACATGCACTCAAAACCGCGCGGTACCAGATCGGATCCGCGAGGGTCTAAACGGTCCACAAGTTTGGAACCGCGCGGCTCCGCACTGGAAGCGCTAGGACCTGACATTTTCCTACGGGTTAGCAAGCACACGCTACACGGCAAAGTTTGAAACAGCAGCCCACTTCGCAGAAACAAAAGGAACTTGCTCACCGGTGTTTGTTCGAGTCGTGCATGGGCGGTTCTGAACTTACAGGCATTGGCAAGACGCAGCGTCTCCCAGCTCTGAGTGATCGCTTGCTATTCTTGAACACAGTATTCGTAAGGAAGATAAAAAAAAAATAGGGGGGGGGGGGGGGGGGGATCGGTGGCCGAGTGGGCTAGCGCACACCAGCTCGGAGCACGTGGAGCGAAAGCTCGCGCTGCAGAACCCAGGGATCCTGGGTTCAATCCCCACCCCTGCCCGTTTAGATCTGGATGAGCATCGTACCGGCGTGCGGTCGTGTATCACTACTGCGTGGTGCACGTTAAAGACCCCAGGCTAGCGGTTGTACTGCACTGGCTAAATTGCTTATCTACAGCGAGTGACTCGTCGCAACTTCAAATGGCTGACCAACTACACGCTGTATAAATATCCCCACAACCCCCCCAAGTATCTAAAATATACGCTGAAACGGCTAAAACGTATAAAGAAAGAAGATTTTCGTAGCCTCTCGAACTCCAACAGCCATTCAACGGCAGCAGGCTAACGCAGCTAGCGGCGTTTAACGAAACCCCGGTAGAGGCCGCCAAGAGTCAGGGTGACGTCACGATGACGTCAAATATGTTGATCACCCACTCCGGCCATTAGGACGGGTGCAGCCGTTAACATCCGTGTTACTTTGGGGCGCTCTTTCTGCGCTCAAGCGTAGGGCTCTTGTTTCCACCGCCTCAAAATATGGCGTTACGATCGACATTGCCGCCGGGCCGGTGGCCGTGGCAACAGCGCAACCGGTGCAACGGTCGCCGACATCCGATGAGCGTGATTGTCAGCTCCGAGTGTTCTGCGGAAAACGTGGTGTTCGCTCGGTCCGCGCTAATTTGATTTCGAAAGTTCTGGTGCTCTCGGAAGAGGATACCTTGGCTCTACTGCACTGCGAAATGCTGCGGGAACTCCAGCAAGTCGAAAGTCTTGCTGTTCTTTCTATTCCCAAAGGAGTTCCGAAGCGAGAGGTAAAGTTTCGTTTTTCGTCGCTTTCGTTGCAAGCCCATTTCATGTTGTGCGATCCTAGTTGCGATTTTCAGTCTCGTGCGGCAGAAACCCCGTGAACACAGCACTTAACACACGTTTTTTTTTTTGTTTTTTTTACGTATGAGCGACGTTGCACCTGAAATTTGCAGGCAGGTCGAACCGTACCACGTGCTAGTGCGCTTCAGGTCAAGAGATCCAACGAGTCATAAGATCCAACGAGTCAAAAGGTCCAATAATGGATCTTTTGACTCGTTGGATCTTTTGACTCGCCAGACACGAGTCAAAAGATCCAATGTGGGTCAAGAGGTCCAACGAGCCAAGAGATCCAACGAGTCAAAAGATCCACGGCGAGTCAAGAGGTCCAACGAGTCAAAAGGTCCAACGAGTCAGAAGGTCCAATAATGGATCTTTTGACGCTTTGGATCTCTTGACTCGGTAGACACGAGTCAAGAGATCCATTGTGGGTCAAGACCTCCAATTACTCGAGAACTGCTGCTTCATATTGCAAAGGAGTCACGGAAAGCCCCTCACCACTCCTCCCCTAGTCGCTGGGAGGCGTTGTACAATAAAGATCAGTAAACGGTTTTTTTAGTAAGTGCATTAGTTTTCATTTAAAAAAAAGTTGGAACAGATTTAAGTTTGATGCGCCACTCAACTACGTACTGTTTTCCGGTTTGCGGGCTAGTTTCATGTCGCTGTGGCTATTGGAAGTGGGGTGGGAGCGCTTTTCTTCGCTTCGTGTAGATGGCGCCTCTAAAACTTTGCGTTATAAAAGTCAAGAATATCAGGCTTTTGGCGCGTCTGTTCATGTTTTCACGACAACATTTAAAAACAAAATTAGCCTCAAATTGAGCAGACACTTACTGAGCTTGCTAACTCAATACACTTTCAACCAGTTCACGTCCTGCATGTAGTTTTCTTGGCCTACACAAGAGGCTGCAGGACAGAAAATAGTCCCCTTTCCTCTTCGCGATTTCTCCGGACACTCGCGACATTTTAAATGCTCAAGGCGTGTTTTTTTGTTTTTTTTACTTGTGTTAAGGTAAGCCAAACGAAAGTGACACGCACCGGATTCTTTGAACATTAAAATCATTTCACGGCCTCTTTAAAGGGGTCATGAAACGTTATCGGGTTGGAACGTTCATGACTTCGCCGGTTTGTACTGGTCCAGGCCTGGCACAAGTATACTCGCACAGACCGTCACTGATTCAGAAACTTTTTTGTTGCGGTGAAATTGTGAAATCGCGAAGATAAAAGGGGACGATTTCTTTCAGTCTTGCCTTTACAAAGCTGGATGACGTGATTGTGGAATCGAAATCACCCGACTGACGACAGTCAAGCGCGGCTCATGCATGGATTGGACACGAGAACTACGTGAGCACTCGACTTCAGCTCGTAACGATCAATGCCTCGGCGGACACTCGGGTAGTGGCTCGTGTCCACCCACTGCGGTGATGAGAATAGCCGAACTCTAACCTATCTCTGAGCTCAGCACGCGTTTTCTACTTTGTCAATCCCAGCACGTGGGTAAGATTAACGTTAAAGGTATAAGATAGGCACCAGGCCACGTGGCCACTTGTTCTGGCTCCGAGTTGAGGGGATGAATGATGCTCATATTTCTCGAATTTTATTGGCGACTGCCATTGCCTAGAAAGAACAACTAAGACAAGTTTATTCACTTATTAACGTTAGGGAGCGATTCTAAGTACTATTTAGCAAAAGTAGAAAAATCGCTTCAAGGCTCCTTTAGATGGCCCCTTCGAAGAGCGGAACTCCCGATAATTCACCGGTTCTTTTCGTGCAGGAAAGATATCGAACTTGGCCAATCTGAAAGCAGTATGACGAAAAATAATTCAAAACAATAGCTTAAAACATTTTTTAAAGGCGGGTTGATTTATGGTAAACTTAACCTTTCTAATAAACGTTTAGGTTCGATATAAGATATATTGAAATTTAAATTAGCATTTGATAAGCGATTGCTGTAATGGAACATGGGATGCAAGGTTCCAAATATGTCGCGAAAATGTGGAAGATACAATGTGTTCTTTTTTTCTCGGCTTGATTACGTGCGAATAAAATAATTCAGTTTGCACGAAAAAAAAATGACTACGTGCCGTACATTAAAAGAAGTAACATATGATTTCCGTGCTTATGCAGACCAAAAACAACAACAAGAAAAAGTATATATACGTACTACCCCGATACATGGAGAGACAAATAAAAGTGTGCGTGGCTTTTGATCAATACGCTCAACCTGAACACGAGCCAGAGAAGCTTGTGCATGCAGAGCAAGACAAGGGGTAGTAGGGTCCTTCTCCAACTCTGAAATGCCTCGAACACAAAGGTGTTCAAAACGTCGCACGGGTCGAGACGGCCCTTGACGCCCTCGGTTTCTTTCTAACATAGGCTGCGGTCCATCCTTAGGTGAAACGGATTATAGCCTGGGGTCTTTGAGTGCACCACGCAGTAGTGATTACACGAACGCACGCCGATGCCGGTTCTCCGTACAGCGTGGTGCCAGTCAACAGTCATGCTGCACTGGCCGGCAAGATACTGCGACATGTTGACCCTCTGGATGACTGCCAAACATTACGCTGTCCAAATGATCCGCACAACCCTTCCTCTCAGTTGAGCTCATGCTGCGCGTATAAGACCAACGCGCTGTTTCCATAAGAGCCCTCACGAGGTGTGGGAAAAGGCGCAGTTTCCGCACGAGGTGTGGGCCCTGTACGTGCGCAGGGAGCGCGTCAAGTGGACCGTCTGCGCGTGCGCAATGCCGATAGCAGCACCACCGCAGGGGCAGGACGTCAGCACCACGTGTTGGTCTATACGTGCCGTAATTGAGTCACCGATTGACTGTTCGTTGATTTCTAAATTTGAGAAACAACCTACGTCCCCGCGACCGTGCAGCGTGCACAACTCCCGGGAAATTCCTGTGTTAAGCATACCGCACGAATAGATGGCGTTGGTCACCTGCCGATTCAAATGAAAAGCGCACAACGCCGTGACACAGCCAGCCATTCAGGATCCCGAAACCTTTCGTCCCCGAAACCACTGTATCCTCTTCTCTCATCTCCCTCTTTTTTGTTGCTTTGTTATTAGACGAAGGATCTCATCCCGCCGCAGTGCAGTGACCGTCACGCCCCTCCTTGTTACCCGAAAGCCGTCATTCATCGTTGCATAGCTTTTCTTTCTTTTCCTGCTCTTCTTCAAAGCCCGTCCTCCCTTTCCCGGTGATCGGGCAGGGAGTCAAGAGGTCCAACGAGTCAAAAGGTCCAATAATGGATCTTTTGACTCGTTGGATCTTTTTACTCGCCAAACACGAGTCAAGAGATCCAATGTGGGTCAAAAGGTCCAACGAGTCAAGAGATCCAACGAGTCAAAAGATCCATGGCGAGTCAAGAGGTCCAACGAGTCAAAAGATCCAACGAGTCAGAAGGTCCAATAATGGATCTTTTGACGCGTTGGATCTTTTGACTCGTTGGACCTCTTGACTCGGAATCGTGCTAGTGCACTGGACGACACAGGCACTTTTGGTGCTCTTTTGTTGACCACAGACCCTTGCCTTACTTTTGTGGGCAAGCTTGAGGGCTTTCTGGCGTGGATTCTCAATCTAATATACAAGGATGATGATGATGTGATGAAGAATCTTAGTGCTTTCATGACAGAACAGTCGGAGACTACTCTGTGCAGCAATCGGCTAGAAGTTCCTCCAGATGTTCTGCTTCGAACCCTGGTGAATTTACGCCTTTTAAAAGAAGAGATCTGCGAAAACTTTATTTGAAAAGGTCTGCAGCTGATAGGAAAGCACATAAACCGTAAAACAAGTCATCTATCAGCGGAGTAAAAAAATATATTTTTTTCTACAAAACATTGAAGTTTCTGCTGATCAAAACTGTGGTGGTGCGATATCTTTTATAAATGTATATTTCTTTCATTGTGCTCTTACGTGTTTCTCGTGCCATCTCTTTTATTGTTCCGTAAATTTTATTATCTGTATATATCTTCCATTCTATGTATGAGATCTGTTTAAATAATAAAGAATGTATGAAAAGCAAATCTGTGCTCCTTGCCTCCTACCCACTTGAGGAGCAGCTACTCTGAATTTGCGCTACAGTGGTCTATGAAAAAAGGTATAAAATAAAAGCCCCAGAACACGAGAATGAAATCGAGGAGAAATAAAATCAGGCAAGCAAACGGGGGAGGGGGGGGGGGGGGGGGGAGGGGAGCGGCGGCGATCCGGCCGCCTAGGACGTGACAGGACAACTTGCGCCATCTACAGTCCGTTTCACCTTATGTTGTACCGCAGCGAAGGCTAGAAGCGCGAGCTCATAGCGTTGGCAGCTGCCCTTGGTGCACGAGAGCTTGTGCCGCCGAGATGTGCCTTAGAGCAAGGAGCTCGGGCTTGTAGCCTTCGCTGCGGTACGACACAAGGTGAAACAGAGTATAGGGGCAAGTAGGGGCGGCCCGGCAGCAGTAGAGGCGGCGATTTTAACGCCACGTTTTGAGGCGGCGGAAACAAGAACCGGACGCTTGAGCGCAGAAAGAGCGCCCCGAGGGAACATGGATGTTAACGGCTGAACCCATCCTAGTTGCCGGAGTGGATGATCAACATATTTGACGTCGCCGTGATGTCACCCTACTTTTTCTCTTTTTTTCGCTCATCGGTCGCTCTTTTCTCGCTTCTTCGCTCGCTCTAGCGCCCGGAGCGCGTTACAATAGCCAAGGCTACGGCTGCGCTGGCCTGACGGCAGCCCAACGGAAGCTGATTGCAATAGCGATGGTCTTGCGCAGTCTTCAAGAGTCTCTTTTTATTTCTTATTTTTGAGAATGAAACGAAGCAAACCATTATTATATTAGTAACACTAAGAATGTCACTACTATAGTAATGTAAAAATTAACAAAATTTTGGTGAATCTTAGGTTTTATTTAAACTTAATGTTGTTTCTTTTTTGTGTAAAACCGAAACTAACTCAAGCAACGTTTCCTTCGTCGTATTTGTTTACGTCCGTGTGTGTGCGTGTGTGTGCGTGCATGCGCGTGCGTGTGTGTGTGCGCGCGCGAGTAGATGCGTCCGCGTGCATGCGTGTGTGTGTCTGTGGTTGTGCATGCGTGTGCGTCTGCACGCGGGCGTGCGTTTGCGCGTGTGTACGTGCGTGCGCGCGTCTATGCGTGTCTCTCCAGCGTGCTCAAGCGTCTGTTTGTGCGTTATATTGAACTGCGCCAGCAAAACGACCAATTGGATGTCCCTGGCCACTGTTAAAAACACGAACTTATATATTATTATTATTATTATTATTATTATTATTATTATTACTAATATTATTATGTTATTATTATTATTACTATTGTTGTTTTTGTTATTGAAGCGTGGCCCTGAGTCTTTAGACTCAACACCATAAAATTTTCTATAGGCGGGTAAAGAAAATTTATTAGTTCCCACTCTTTAGACACTGGGCCCTAGACTTTACAGGGTATAGACCTGTAAAGTCTAGGTCTATAGTCTATAGCCCTGTATAGACCATACAGGGCTATAGGGGGTGATAGCCTACCATTGAGTTTTCTATAGACCATTTTTGTATGGGATGTCTCGGACTGGTTTATTATGGGTTCTGCCTCTTTATGTGTGTGAGTTATTGTGCGTGTCATCATATTCTCAAATGAATATTTTACCTAGGTTGACAAGGTCATGGGACAGGTTCTAGCAGCACGTCATGAATATATATCAAACACATTTACTATATTTTGATTTCATGTAGTGTTGTCAGATATAAACTTGTGACTAACTGATTTTCTTACTGTACACTTCCAACAATAAATATTTGTAAAAAATTCTAGTATTGAGCATTTCTCCCTGTGATTTCTGAGCAAGGAGTAATTTGTAAGAAAATTAATTATGAACTCATATATAAATTTTGTCTGCAAACATAAAAATTGTATGCAAAAGAGGCACTTTATTATCAGATATTTGCATGAATTACAACTGAGATTATAAAAAACTAGACTGCTAACAACCGTTGCTGTTCAAGCAGAAGTCTTACCTGTACATTATGAGAGAGCTATATATAAGCTTTCGAAAACCTTTTCGTATTATTTATTTAGCACCCTCTTCTACACCCTTCTTACACCCTTCACTAAAGGGAGGGTGTAACACGAAACAGCACCCCTTTGGGTAAAATTATGAGGGTGTATTACTAGATTTAACGGTGATAAAAGGGTGTAGCCGAGGGTGAGAGTTCCTACAGCACCCCTTTCACACCCATTAAGGTGTAAAAACTTGTACTCTGTGCCTCCGGTATGGAGTCTGATACTGATGGAATGTAGTGGAAGCGGATGCGTTAAAATAAAACAAAATAGAAGAATCGCGAAAACTTTTCAACCTCAATATTTTCATTCGATGCTTGTCAATCTGAACAGCTTGCAAGCATTGCATGTGCTCCCATTAAATAATAAAGATAACACCTGTACATTGACGTCTTTGTAGTATTCGAAAATAAAACAAAAAAAAAACTTCGGTCAAGAAAGGGTTAACTTCATTCTTAACTAAATCAAAGCAGCTTGATTTCTTTTTTTTACTGATACTGTTGATATTTTTCATGATTGTAACACAAGTGGTACAGCTTGCAGCAAGATGAACTGGTCACAGGGCAATACAAGCTATTACAGTAAAAATGTAATTTTGGAGCCCCTAACGCATCAAGAAGTTAAAAGTAACGTTGGAATAAGCGGCCGCTTTCCCTTTATTGAGTAATGTCTAAGCAAAACAAAAATGAACGCATGTGCTCCAATAATTAGCGGTACTTCAATATCACTTACCTACGGTCTCGTTTACCTATGCAAAAATATCCGCATACGGGTTGTCATTTGAAAAAGATACGCCCGCACGCCCACACGCATATCGCTCTTTCTCGAGCATTGTGTGTAATCCAACTTTAACGACGACTCAAGTTTTCTTCCCCATAAGTTGACGACGTCCAAGGCTCTACATAACTTCACTTGTTTCTGTAGCATCGCGATGTTCGGAAGAGCTTGGCTCACAATAGACTAGAAGGTTTTCCGCAACCTCAACCAAGTCGTCGTGACGTCAAGAATGACTGGCCACCATCAGCTCTTTCTGAACTATGCAAGTGAATATATCATGCACAGGCAAATGAACAGACGCGATCAAGCCACGAAAGGCAGGGCTGGCTCACTTGCCCTAGCAGTAGCATAGCCGCGGCATTCCCTTCGCTGGCCAATGTTCGTTGAAATGAATCGCTCTCGAGCTAGCATCTGGCAACCCGGCGAAATATTCGTTACCCTAAATGGGCGGAAGATAGACACAAAATATTGTTTTCAAATCTTCTAGAAATTTATTACGCACAGCATGTTCTCTAGAGAAGTACAAACGTGCAAGCGATCCGCGAAATGTAGAAAGGTGCTACTAAGCTTTTATACAGCTGAGAAGATTGCAAATCAAACAAGAACAGGGGCAATCCTTGGGTATACTTGTCTATTCTCCCCGGCAGCAGGAAAAATAATTTCCCCAAAATTCTACCTGTAGAAGCTTCTCATTGGCGGTGGCAATCAGTGCACCGAAGGATGTTTCATCGACGGATTGTTTTACAAACAGCTATGATTAGCCATTTCTTTTTTTTTTTCTTGTTTTTGGTAACAATTCACCCCAGATTGTCGCTGCAAATTTCTTGTAGGGTGGGCCACGTGGGTTAACGTTTCTGTAATAAGCCGTTGCAGAATATCGCTGCGACGCTGCGTGGACGGGACTGCCGGCCAGTGATCGACACACCCGCGAACAAATGCCCCTTCAGCGTGCAATTCGCGTAACGATTGTCGGTGATATGTTAGTGTCGTCTAAACGTGTCCATGAAACGTGTATTCACGAAACGTTGCCTGTAAAACATGTTTCCACGAAACGCCGGTAGAACAAGGAAGTCAGTATTCTCCGGTAATTGTTGCATGCTTTCAGCCAGTTAATGAGAGGCGACTCCGGGTAGAATTTCAGGGAAATTCTTGTCCCGTCTGCTGGGAGAATATACAGTGCCTGATTCTATAGATAATCTTGAAGAGTACCCGTAAAACAGCGGTCACTCGTTTCCAACAAGTCGGTTGCAGTGCACTTACCATAACCTTAGCGGACTTGAAAGATGCATTCCGAGATATATGTCGACACGGGCACTGCAGAACAGCCACACAAAAACGAGAAGACGATTTCTGCCACATCGTGTTTAATCTTAACGGACCCCTTTCTTCTCGTCATTTGCCGAACGAACACTAAACGCGTCACAAGAATTTCTTGTGCTTTTTTGAAAAAATCGCTTGCTGCCGATATACGCCTCGGACTTTTCAAATATGGTAGCCTTGGATACGTTGTCGAGGACGAAATCTACGGCAGCCCCGCAGATCGCAGCATAGCACACAAGAAACTAGGCCAGGAAGCAGGCATTCAGGGATTGGAAATAGCTACTACGTCATCCGGGAAACCTTTACAACGTGATCACGCTCCTGACGTTACCCGCGCCCAGAGAGCGGAGTAAAGTGATAAAGCCTCCGGTTGATTGGTCCGGCGAGTTCGCACATTCTTCCACGCTTTCAGCTTAGGGAGAGAGGGAAAAAAAAGAAAAGGGGTAGGAAAGTAACAGATCCTTTAAGGTCAACAGGTGAAGGGACAGAACGAGCGGGTTGGTAGGGATAATTAAACTTGAGGAAGAAAACGAGAAGGGACGGACAAACACAAACTTCCAGGTAACAACCTGGAAGTTTGTGTTTGTCCGTCCCTTCTCGTTTTCTTCCTCAAGTTTAATAGTCAAAAGGTGGTTGCGCTCACAAAGGCTTATCTTCAGGAGCATCCCAACAATGAAAACAACGAGAGAAATTGTGACTTGTATCCTCTTGAAAGTTCGACCCAAAGTTGATATTGCAGTGGATGTTATCCGCGGCCTTCAGGCAGGTGCTGTGCTCTGCCTTATTTCTAGCTTGGAGACTGTTGTCACGTGATCCTACCCGGAGACACGATTGGCCTAAAATAAGCATAGCGTCCACTCTGCTGTCAATACCGAGTGAACAGGACAGCTCCATACTTCCGAAGAAACTCCGGAGCCCAAAAATGGCCCTCAAAACGGGAAGCTTGAAGATCCTATATAATTTTACGCCGTATAACCCCCATTAAGATATATAAAATGAAGAATTAACCGCGACTACGTTGACCGCGACTACATTGATTGACCGCGTTCGCTCCGCTAAAATTTGAACGTGGGACTCTCAGCAGCGTTGGCTTGCTCTTGATGCAGGACGCTGCTTTATCGTTGAGAATCCTTTGCCGCGCGAACGCGAAAACGTTCTCGTGTTAGGCGTGCCCTACAGAGCGGCGCCTGTCAGCAACGGCCCGCGCAGCATCGCAACCTTTTTGGCGCCTGTTGGCAGACTACGAGCGCCTGCAGTTCACCGTTGCGACTTAAATGCGAGCATTTTGCTCACTCTAGTACACCGAGCATCACTGGCGCCAATCACCATGATAGCGTCAATAGCGTCACGGCGCTGCCCAACCATCCGTCAACAATCAAGTTGCTAACAACAAAACCAGTGTTCTGCACATCTAGGTCGCCATGTTAATTTTCTTTTTCTTTTACGTGTGGTTCGATTTTGAACGTTTCCGTTGCGGTTTCAACCAAAGCTACTAGCTTTCGTTGGCTCAGGAAATAATTATCCTAGCTCCTATTTAAAACATTATTGAGACTAGCTTAAGTATAATCAATATATGAGAGACATCATGTTTAGGATCCTCCAAAACACAAAGCCCGAAAGATCCAATCTTAACCCATCCAAGCACAAGCTGATCGGGGCGCGTGCACGAGCCCGCGCTAGCCATGGCTAGCGTGGCGGATTACTAAGCTGAGTTCATTGATACACCTAGAGGTTTAAAGGTAGAGGTGGGTGTTTATGGGCGGTGTACAAGTATACTGGCTGGGTAACGTAGGGTGTGTCTTCTAGGAAAGGGGAGCACGTGCGCCCTATGCACCCGACTACAACTTTCTTTTTTTAGAGTGCAGTGGGGAAGTAAATATGTGGAGCACTAACCGAAAAATCGCGAATGTAGTATTCGCGCTAAGAGTGCCGCGCAGCGACAGAGCGATATTGTTAGCGCGAAGATGACATCGGCGTTGTTTTCGTATTCTATTTTCAGAGAACAACGACGGACACAATATTTTCCAACTTCTGGCAATGTTCCAAATGAACATATCACATGAAAGAGGTAGTTAAGACAATAGCCTTTCGAATCTAAAAAAAAAGTTAATAAGACGGTGATCGTTTGCTTGCTCTGACAGTGCTCGCGCGATGCACGCACTACAATCCTGCCAACCACTTGCTCATGCTGCTTCTCTTGCTGCCCGTCATCATATGCCAAAGTTTCATCGACGCGATGAAAGTTTAGATTATGGGTGTCCCTGCGGCGAAACTGAAAATCAGCAAATCTGGCAAGACATTTGCCGGCCGTATTTATGTCCACGGCGTCCAAGCTGCAAATCAGCACTGCTGGCCAAACCCTTGCCGGCCGTGTTTATGTCTTCGGCGGCCAAGCTGAAAATAAGCACTTCTGGGCAAACTCTTGCCGGCCGTGTTTATGTCTTCGGCGGCCAAGCTGAAAATCAGCACTGCTGGCCAAACCCTTGCCGACCGCGTTTATGTCTTCGGCGGCCAAGCTGAAAATCAGCACTTCTGGGCAAACTCTTGCCGGCCGTGTTTATGTCTTCGGCGGCCAAGCTGAAAATCAGCACTGCTGGCCAAACCCTTGTCGGCCATGTTTATGTCCCCGGCGTCTAAGCTTAAAATCAGCACTGCTGGCCAAACACTTGCCGACCGGGTTTATGTCTCCGGCGGCTAAGCTGAAATCAGCACTTCTGGCCAGGTGCTTGCCGGCAGTGTTTATGTCTCCGACGGCTAAGCTAAAAACAGCTAGCTTTCTGGCCGGACTCTTGCCGGCCTTGTTTGTGTCTCCGGTGGCCACGAACTTACAAGTGGCCAATCTGTCCAGACACGGGCCAACCGTCGGCTGATTGAAGGTCCCTTTTTGGTGCTGCTTGGGAACTGCGTGACTTCAAGATCGTGTCGAGAAGTTTGATATTTCGAATTAATGTTCAAACACCTTTATGTTGAGTTGAGATCATTCGCGACCTTATTTTGTTAGCTGCGAGTTGACATCTCGTAACATGTTACCTATTCCTTGCAACGTCTGGAAATAACAGGGGCAAGGTACAGTTTTGGCTAAACAAATTACTCCATGGTTTATTCAGTGATCCTATATGTTCGGTGCTATGAAAATAGAGTAAAAAAAGCGAAAGAGTCTGGTATTGCCACAGAACGTGCACAGGAATAACAAATTCTTTGCGTACATTGTGGAAGGTCTGTATTTATAAAACACCATGCATTCATTTAGTGTTTCCTTGTAGCTTCAGGACGCCAGCGGCTCCTGTTTAAAGTTGCTTTATTTACGGTGGCACTTTTGTTTAATTGGATTATCGTAAGTTTAGGGATCTCTGGCCGAGAAGTGTTTTCTAATGCATGGGTAACACAAAATGTTCGTGAAGCAGCATCAAACAGTTTATTATCGTTTTGATATGCGTAATTTATAAATTGATTCCAACGACTGACTGTGCGAGTGAAGAAAATGCAACCTTTGGTTACCCTTGACATATAACGGCTTAGAATTGCGTTAGAGGGCTCAAGCCTACACAATCAAAACGCTTATTGAAAAGAGTAAATTGATTCTTTACGGCTACTCTATTTAATTGTCGTCATAACATTCTCCACAACGCTGCTCAGTATACTTAATGGCGCTTAAGAAAACACAACTGTTATATTTATTTTGACGTGCTTGAGCACTACACTAGGCCTTTTCTGTGGAACACAACAAATAAAACACAAGTTTACAGATTACGGCGAAATGTCGTTCCATAATGAATTGATACTTTGATTGAATTCTTTTCTTCTGACGGAGAAGTCTAAAAGCTAGGACAAAATAAGACGAGCACCTGGTGACAACACCTAGCAAAGAAGAAACAAAGAGGAGAAAAACACATGATCATCAAAAGGACGTCAAAACCTTCAGTAAATTGGACTTTTAAAAAACTCATAAGTATGTTAACATGTCCCAATATCTTGTTCAATCTTCATTTTGACAACTGGCGTCAGAGATATAATACTTCTTGGTACCACACAGAAGGTCGTAAGCAAAATCGCAGTAGATTGTACTTTGTCCAAGTAGGCTCTTCGGAACGGTGACGCAGCAGGCATCCTCTGCATCGTTTTAAGATTTGTGTTAGACAATGTTCGTGAATTTAATTAAGAGCTGTGTGTTCTATGTTTGCATTTTTTCTGATATACACCTCATCTTGCCCTACCCTCATGTGACCTTTATAGTACCGTTTAATTTTTAAGAAGTTCAAGTTGAAACAAACAATTATATATAGGCACTGTTAAAAAAGAGATTTTGGACGAGAGTCAACTCCCGGTTTACGTTTCGAGACAAACAAGCGCATGTCCAGGTAGCAAAGAGCTCTCGGCCAAAGTGTGGCTTTTTTGGGGGAGTTTATACATTGAGAAGCCAGGAGAAATGAAACTACGTAGAGCCAAATCTTACATTCTTTGTTAAGGCTCTGTATATCTCAGCTGTAATTCGCCGAACAAGTGCCAGAGTTGGGCTTTACTTTTCGGTTGTTTGTCTGTCATCTGGCACCTTTGGGTCAAAGTCGCCAAACAAGTGCCATAGTTAGGCCTACTGCCTTGTAGTTTGACTGTCACTTGGCATTTGTGATGCCAGATCGCCAAATAAGTGCATATATTAGGCTTTTCTGAGAGTTTGGCTGTCATCTCGCATATACGGGCCTAAAATGCCTAAAGGATGCAGAGTTAGGCTACGTGTCTTGAGGTTCGGTGGAAATCAGGCGTCTTTGGTCCCAAATCGCCAAGGAAGAATCGCAGTTAGGTTTTATTTTCTGGTAGTCAGCTAAGCGGCTGGCATCTTCCCACTTATTGCCAAATATGTACTTCCACTTAGACAAGCGTCTGGGTTGAAACAAAGTGATAAGAAATCAACGTGAGCGCAAGGCGCTTCCCTTTCGTTCCACACCCAAAACCTCTGTTACATCATGTTAGTCCATTGAGCCATTTTGACCTAGATACGGATCCTACAAAACATTGGTTTTGTCGAGATTGAAGTTTATCTTCGGCCCCGATGTTTAAAAACATAACATATTTCTTCCTTGCTTGGCCAGAAAAAAGAGAGATTGGGTAACAAATTTATTTACTGACTAATCGATATTTCTGTAATGCCAAAGTAGGGCAGTCAGGGCGGTTCCCGCTGGCACTGGTTTATTTGTGTTTGGATATAGAGTACCGAAGAGTTAGTGGTAGGGCGGGGGCGGATGCGACTTGATTAAATACAAATTGAGTTCAATTCTTCCCGACACTTTATATTTTATTTAGGTGTCTCTGCTCTACCCTAAAGGTTTAAAAAAGGTTTTCCTCGGCTGCACAAGTCAACACCGAAATTTCAAACGCAGAATGAGCCGGATTTTTAAGCTCGTGCGTAGGTACACCCGCCAATGTCCAGTCGGAGAGTTACACATTCTGTGCCCGACTCGCTGCGAGCTTGTTTCAACGTTACAGCAATTGCTGCCATCGAGCGTTCGCTGCGTGAGCCCGACGCGTCGCAGAAGCAAGCGTAGCTGTGTATGTGCCTTGCACTGTGATTGATGAGTGTTAAAGCCTGGCTATTAAAAAATTAAGAAAAACAATAACATGCGGTTCTGGCTCTGTGGTGCCGCGGTCACTTCACTACAGAAGACCCTAGGTTAAACCCTTACCGTGGCGATTTTTTTTTTACTTTCTTTATATATTTTTTTTCTTATCGGAGTTGGGGGGGGGGGGGGTTGGCATTTAGCGATATCAACCAGGGTACCGACAACTTACAATCACGCTTCGAACGCTTTTTTTTTTTTTGTCATCGAGTGCTTGAAATATCTCACTTGTGGGAAACCAGAGAAAAGTCAAACTTCGGCAAGCCTTTGGTCTTTCTTTGTCATTTTAGAAAATATCTGGCACTTTAGTCGCTGACCAGTGAAAAGCCAAACTTTGTCATGTCCCAAATCCTTGCTTAATTAGGACTTACTTTGGCAGGTATGGTTAAAGTACGAAACTCACTTTAGCACCGCTGTGGCGTACAAGAGAAAAGCCGTACTTTGGCATGCCTCAAGATCGCCCAATTAGGGCTATAGTTAGGCAAAGTACTTTGGAACTGACAAGCGACATGCTGCGAAACCTTACTAAGCTTAGGTTAGGCCCTGGCGTTTCTCACAATTTGGCCAAGTTAGGCTTTTCTGTGACGAGCTACCTGGGTGGCTATAATTGTTTTACAGAAAAAATCTCGTACACAAATGAAAACTAAACCAAAACCGCTATGGTTAAAAATATAAACTTTCTTTACGAATCTCGTAAAAAATGTGTTGAAATAAATTTTACGGAAGCCTTGACTAGACGTGCAAAAATGGAAACGAAACAATGACGTGGCATATACTTAAAAATGAATACTTGATTCAAAATGGTTACGTACGTTTCTCACTCAAATAAGAGTAATGAATAATACATTTATTGCGGGCCTCTAAGTGGTGGAAATAAAAATATAATTTTCTTTTTAGTTCATTCGTGATATTGAACTTTTTAACATAATATACCCTTCCAGCTGGTCTGCCCGCTTGATCTTATTAGTTGTGGAACTCGTCATATAGAACTAGAACACTATTTTTCGAATATCCCCGATCCAAATTTACATGCTAAAAAGGTAGTCATACCCTTGACGTAGACGTTCCGGAAGACAGAGCACTTTCCAACATCCATATAAGCCAAGTATAGAGTCAGTGAATCGTCTTCTGAAATGTAGAAAGTGCGGAGAACACTGTTTACTCTACTATATTCAGAAAAAACGTAATGTTGATGACGAGTTGCGCATGGGTATGTTCTTCAGTCAGTTGTTTGGACTCAAGGGGAAGATGGGGCGGTCGGGCGGTTCTGAATTTGAGAAGAAAAAAAAAAAAAACACTTGAATTGTGTTCACTTGGCCGTTAGAATAACAGATATCACATTTATAGTTCAATGCGACTCGCCGGAGAGCCATAAGAGCAATTTCAAAAGAGGGCTGAATTCCCGCCTACCTAGCCTTGTGCAGCCAAAAGATCTGTCGATGACGTCATGTACAGCGACTGTCTTTCGCGTTTTCTCGCGTTTAACAATACTTGAGCAGCAAATGGCTTGGGTGTTCGGGTTCATGGGGTAAAAACGCACTAGAATTCACTTCTAACTCATTTTTTTCAAGAAGCTCCGTAGCTTCCCTTTAAGCGTTTATGAAGACAATCCATGTTTAACGGTGACCTTAACTTTTTTCTGCACTTTATTGCTTTTATGAATACTTTGGTAGTCTAGGTACATGTCCAATACCGTGTTTTAAAAATGTTGCTGTTAGTGATTATGACACAATATTATTAGGCGAAATATGTTTGAGCTGCCCTTTTGCACCATTTGACAACTTTCGCAACGAAGATACTTTTACGTGAGGACAGATATAATAAATGCTTGTCCATGAACTTGGAACAGTGTGCAATTATTGCTCTTAACAAGGAGATGATGCCTGCTGTCCACTAATTCGACCTTGAATTTTGGATTGAGCCTGTCTGGGTAGAAATACTTTGTGATAACTTCAGCTTGCTCATTGGCATGCTTAGTGTTTCATCAAACCTTGGTTTCACCAGCTCTTTGAACAAAAATTCCTGTGTTGTGTTAAATTCGATCTTGATAACTACTCAATAATATAGTCTTAAGAGATTTTAATGTAGCCTATCTAAAATGGGATCTACAATAATCCTTATTAAGTTCCGGTTGAATCACATGTAAGGCGAATGCTTCACTCAATTCTATTAACCTTTTTGGATTGAAGCAATATATAAGTTTGAAAGTCCAGCGTGATATATGTTTAATTTCGCGTCAGCAATTTTTAACGTTCACAGCATCATTCAGACTTCCAACCCGGTTGTTCCAACCGATGGTTGGCACATTCCTTCTTTAAGTTTCTTGTGTTTCTTGTAATAATGCAAATGTAACAAGCTACTACTCATTCGCTTTTAACAAGGGTGACTTAGCCTTCACGGCTTCACGTTCTTCACTTCACGTTAGACTTCACGTTCGCTATACATCAATTTCTCTTCCCCGTTAAATCTGACAAGGTATTTAAGGTCACATGCCCTATATATCAATAGAGGTTCCGCTCTAAATGTTACCGGGTAAATTGAAGTCAAGAGACATATGCAACTGACGACACGTGATACCGCTTGCACTTCTCCTCTCCCGTCCCTCCTCCATTCCCCTTCCCTTTTAGTTTCGCTATCCGTCTTTCCTTCCTTCTTCCTAACTTCTCTTTTTCTTTTTTCTGCCTCCCTACCCCATTGCTCTCTCCTCCCTCTTCACCTACTTCCCTTCCCTCTATTTCCATCCCTCTCCTATCCCTCCCCACTTACCTTCCTCCCCCTCTCCCCTCTTTTGGTACCCTGTATCTGTGCGACAAACAAAAGCAAGCTTCATCCCATAATCCCCATCAAGTGCCATTTGCACGTTCATTGCATTTGACGGAATGCCTAATCCATTCGATGAAAAAAATGAGTTATGCAGTCTCAGAAACGACTGTTTTATTATTTTACAATTAAATGTTCACGATCGGTGTTTAAGTACTGCTCTTCATGCATTATAGTACTTCGGAGCTTGAGTATAAATTATGTTTCATCTTAAATCTCAATAACTCTAGAAATTTAGGTGCACTGAAAATTCAATTGCTATTGATGTGGGCTGGAGCTTTTTTTAAAAGATTTATGAGTTATGTTAGTATGACAGCTTTGAAGATAATGTTTATAAGAGGCAAAAACCAATTGAACTGTTTTGTCAAAAGCGCGGGATCTTTGCAATATTTATCCTACAGGTTTTGCGGCTTCGTCGATCTATTCATAAGCTGAAAGCCGAAAAAGCGCCCGTAATGTCGCCCACAAGGATAAGTGGTAAAGGTGTCTTGGGTAACTTAACATTAACTTAATTTCGAATTCAAGGTGCAGCTAAGTATGAATGTGATACACTTCGTTTCACAATTTGCTTGAGCAGGTGTCAAAATAACGTACGGAAAATATTTGCGTACACACGAAAAACAGCGTCGTCACCATGCGCCAACGTGAAGCGATCTTTGGACTCTAAGCAATACTAGTGGCTGCGATGTTATTTTTAATGCTTACGCAAAGACTATGCGGACGATATTATAAAATTTGCTATTAACTTCAACCGCAGCCAATGCTGCAAGCCGTTAGAGCCGATCAAGCAGCTCCAAAAGATGTATCGTTTTTCCGCTGCCCTCTTTGCGCGTTTGCTATACCCGGCTGACCAGTGCGCACAGAGAATGCGGCGTCATGCTGCTCTGTTTTTTGACCGTGATTGGTTCAGCCGGTTAGAGCAAACACAAAAAAACGACGGGCGCCGTTATGACACACGTTTGGAGCTGCTTGACATGATCCCTCGGATTCCCGCGTAGGGTGCAGCCGGAATTAACGATAAATAGAGCGCACTGCTATGATGACAAAGTGGCTCAAACCACTACATCACATTCCCACGCACTATGGTGCGCAGAACTTCCGCCGATTTTCTGCGCCCAGGTTCAGCTTGGGGCAACAGGGGAAAAATTCTAATCAGTGAGCATATCAAAAGTCACATTAGGGGGGCTGGGGGGGGGGGGGGGGGGAGAGGGGGGGAGGAGGCTTGCGCGCCAAACCAACGACGGGCATCTGGCGCGCCCCAGCGGAGGTCTGAGGATTAATTTCGACCACCTGGGGATCTTTTGACGTGCAACCGAAGGCTCTGTTACACGGCGCCTTCTCTGCAATAAGCCTCTGTCAGATTGCGGGCACCTCGACCCCGGGATTCAGATCTGCTACCTGGGGAACCGTAAGCCGGCGCTTTGGCTTGGAGCCACTGAGGCTGCTAATAATCGTATAAAGACCCGCTGTAATTTCTCAAATTGCGTAAATTACTTGAGCTTCGAGTGACGACTGGCTTTAACTTTTTGAATAATGCTACGTAACAACAACTGCAATACCTTACTGATCTGAGCCACAGTAATCTATAAATAAAATATGCTTTATTTGCTGTATGACACGCAGCTTTTAATAAAAAGACAATTGTTTTAGATATATATTTTACCTACCGTCACGTTATCATTCTAACTGAAACCTGCCGTATTCCATAAACAAATAATTGAATCGCCCTTCACGTGACTCTCACATGTTTTTTTTTTTTTTTTTAAAGGCCTTTGTAATTTTGAAGCAATTACGCCCTGTACATTGGGCTGGAGGCAAAGTATGCCCACTAAAACAAAACATGCTTTTTATGGAGAATGCAAATTGTATTACATTTTCGTTTTAATAAATGACATTGTATATCTCCACTGGTAATAAAATTATACTTACGGCCCTCGGGGAAATAGTTTAACTTATTCTTGGATGTATATCCTTCAGTTGACTCAAGCGTCATCAACGCGTTCCTGTGGACCAAGGCAGATTGATGATAGTATTATTATTAAGGCGAAAGCTCTATATGTCTAATCGTTCAGTCGATCGTCAACGTCTTTGAGCGAACACACGTAGGCGACACGAAAGGTACGAAACATTTATGTGACATCTCCGAAATTTATTATTCCCCCCAAAAAACTTTTCGCTCATGTCTCTCGGCTGGCGTCAAACCAGCGACCTTTCGTTCAGTAGTCCGTCACGGTACCCCTCATCCGAATGCATTAAAGACAAACACACGATTTACGGATGTTGTCGACGTGGTACCCCACCACCACGGCGGGGGGAGGGGGGGGAGGGTAAGTTAACGCGTCGACACATCCGTAGATCATGTCTGTCTTTAATGCATCAGCGCTTGGGCTATTCGCCTTCAAGTCGTTTTAGGGATGACATAAGAGACCCAGTGAATTTTTTACACAAAAGCAGTTGAAGCAACGCCATTGAAGTTTTTAGTAAGAACCAAATAGCTACAGAAAAGAATATAGATATATGACTGATATATATTCATTCAGTAAATAATATATTACATAGAGTACCTCGAAAATGAAAGACTACCTCAAATTTAAGGTTTTTAACTCTAACAAAATTATTCGGTACAAGACCATTAGATAGGTATTGCAATTCGACAACTAGTGCTAAGTGTAGATTAGCTCTTTTTTAAAGTGTGCTCTAGGGTAACCAGATCTCCTATCTAGTGAGAGTTGTATATCTTGCATTGTTACCTTCCAGTTTTGCTTCCTTCAACGAGGGAATGAGAGATGGCTATCCCAATCCATTACCTGTTACCCGATGTATTTACCTATAATGTTGTACCTAAAAGTTGCGGATGCATAGCCAAAACTACACGATAAAAAAATTACCTTATTTGCTGAAAAAAAGTCTAAATACTCTTTTGACTTAATTTACGTTTGTAGCACTTCTTCATTTGTGTAAGCTTTTCTCGTTAACAGGAGAAAAAACACCCTTTAGAAGAAATTAATTATGCAATAATCTATTTAAAATAAATGTGTGCGTTATTTAGTTAGCTGAACCTGATGCTAGGCCTAAATACACATTATGTGAGTTACGTAATACAGTGTTTTCTTCAGCGTTATATATTCTCTAAACTATCGGTTAAAGTTAATGGAATCGTAAATAGTTTCAAACAATTTGCAGCGATCAAAATGCGTCTAAAGTTTCACTTACGCCGACTGCGTCCCGTCGCCATACTCAACAAGGGTCGGATATCCACCCTCCTCTTCAGGTCCCACCTGGGAGAATCTTACACATTTAGAAGTTCCGAATGATGGGTCTTCCTCGTAGTTCCTGTACAGCATGTACCAGGCCTCGGTGAGTGGGAACACCTGCAGGTATTTATTGCGGAAAATTGAATTCATATTTGGGAAATCATCTTACATAGGTTGGTACAGGCTTGTTAAAATTCCCTTTTCATTTTAGCTTAGATGGAACATGTTTACAATGTTACTTCTAACGCATTCCTCATCACGTTTCTCATTTTTTTAACTTGAATTTTAAGATGACCTCAGTGTAACCAGGTTCGGGCATCCACAGATTTGCCGTTCTGAAAAAAAATGATTCCGAAGTGAAATTGCATGAAAGTAATACACATAAAGTTTCTAATATATGAGATATGATCTAGAGCGCGAAAAAAATATTATACAAAATATATAATAAATACATTAAAAAAATATAGATAATTTCTTAGAATATTGACCACCACATACCCTAGTTATATTCTGGTACATTTCAAGCTCTGGATTGAGCTCGGGGTAATTCGAATTCGCTGAACCGCCATGAAGAATCATGAGAGTGGCAAAAGTAAAGACGCCCTTCGACATAGTTCGGGTGGTTAGTAGTCAACGTGTTAGAACGGCAATACCTACATAAACTAAATGCAGTAGCGCTTGAGCGAGGTTTTATAACTGATCTCGACCGAGAACATGTACTCTAGTTTGTGCTTGGCTTTGCGCTTGCATTTTTTAAAATTGTGGTGTATGCCTCATCATGATGTAAGCAACCCCTAGACAATTAGCAGGAACCGCGCGAATGATTTATATTTGCCGTTTGCGTCCACCAAAAAAAAAAAGCGGTATTCATACCTGAGTCATTAGGAAAAAGACATAAATAATACACATTTTTAAGACTCTAGTTTCAGTCCCTGGAAACGTTCATAAGAATAAAAGGTGGAAAGGATATGCCGCTTTGATAGATTGTGACACTAATGATTACATATCACAGCCTGTAATAATTGCTTTTTGATGGGCGCATGATCATCGTAAACGCACGTGCTGTATCATGTCTTTAAACCTCTTATTATATATTCATTCCATTTCATTTGTTTTCAGATTGAGCTCCCTGTTAGGGCATTACATAAGGGGGGATAAATGCATGTTGTATAAATCAAGACAAAAAAGAAAAGAACACAGGCTAATTAATCCTTATAGGTCAAGCTCATTAATAATACGCAATGAAAACAAAATAGTAATAAAAATAAAAATGATTCCTTGAGCTTGATAGAAATAATTCTGGGTCCACGATGGTTACAATGGAGGATGGTAGGCTATTCCGGTCGCGGAGGGCTTGATGATGTAAAGACTGATTGAATGCGATTGTGGACTCAGAAATACGTTTGATTGTGCCGGAGTTGTTAAGGCGAGAATATGTTTTGTCAGGAGGTGATAACAAAGAGTTATTGAGGTCGGGTCAATGATAGTAGACTTTATTAAGAAGGGGGATTGAAGTCGATGCTGTTACCGTCCTTTTGTGGTGACAACTCAATCTGGACTCCCTAAGCATCCAAACAAACACGAAATGACAATCATTCGTAGCTTGTTTTATTGTCAAAAGCATGTTCAAAGATCGCGACACGCCCTTTTTGGGAAGAATATTTTTCCGAGTGAAGTGGTCGACGAAGGATGTTTGTCGGCGAGTTGCAAGCGATGGCTTCGCCCGCGGAGAAAATCAGGAGTCTTATCCGGATGTGTACCAATCAGACTCTCTTCGAAACAAGTTATATAAAATCATTGGGAATATGCGAGCATTGTAGGGCTTTCATTGGTCCATAAAATGTAGTCAGCGAGAAAAAAGAGTTCACATGTTGTTTTATTGCCCTGAGATGAATAGGTGGTTTCGTAATATAGGACTTGGTATATGTGGGAACTAACACATTTTAAACAATATAAGATCAAAACGACCTTTTTCAAAATTGACTTCATTGCCCCTTTAAGTGAGTCATGACGAGAGAGTAAACTATGTGCTCTAGCAGTTTGAATAAGGCGGATGTTAAGTATATTTGGTGATATTTAGAGACAATAGAGCGAATTCTCTGTTTAAAAACTGGAACAATTTTGCTAATGTTTCATTCTGAAGGAAGGCAGCTTTCAAACGAGAATTGACTATAAATCATTGACGAAAAGTTCCTCGAAATAATGCTGGTGTTTTATTTAGAATTTTAGAATTTATATTTGCAGGACCAGTAGACGATGTGAGTTTTCATTCGTATATTAGGTTTGCGATACCGGCAGTGTCTATACTGATTGGGCGCATTCGCTCGTAAAGCTCTTCGGTGAGTGTAGGGACATGACTAAGCACTCTACGTTGAAAATTGAGAAAAATAGTCGTTCAGTGCATCAGGGTAGTCGCTCTCAGGGATCAGGTCGACATGTTCATGGGTGATATGTCCGATAGGGTTATTTGTTTTGATGATATTAAGTTCCAGAACTTTCTTGAGTTAGCCCGTTGGATGGTCGGTAGTCATGGTAGTAAATTTATTTTTGGACAGGTTCAGGCACCTGGTGTACTAATTGTAAAACTCCCAAACTTGGGTCGTGTGGACACGTTTGGCCTTCGCAAAGTGTCTGTTTTTGTATTTTGCAAGGAAAGCACAGTTTTGGTAAACCATGGGTTGGTCGAATCTGTACGAATACGGATTAGAGGAACAAATATTTTCGCAAGTTCATTCATTTTTGTTTTGAATAGCATCAAGTTCTCCTCTACCGATCTAGGGTAAAACTTATCAACGTAAGAATAAAAAAAAAAAGTTGTTAACTCGCGTTTTGTTACTTCATAATGTGCCTTATTATAATCACGAATAATTTCAGAAAAAGGATGACTTACAATAACGGGTCGTGGCAAGGTAATATGCAGTAGCCAGTGAACGCTTAGCCCTTCACAGTAGTTATTATGTTTGACGATGCCTGGTGACGTGGTTCCCAAGCAGCACGTTGTGAATGAGCCGTCGCTGGCAAGTGTACTATGGCCAACCAGATTTTCAATAGCCCAAGCTTGGCCAAAGTGCTCGGCAATAGCGGTGTTTTTGTCCTCGTCTGGTGACTTGCCAATCACTTTATGGCAGTCGCTGGCCATTCACTTTAGGCCTGTGACTGGCCGTTCACCTTTGGCCAGTGAATGGCCATTCACCTTTGGCCAGTCGCTGGCCATTTTCTATTGTCCAGTCACTGGCCATTCACTTTACGCCAGTGACTGGCCATTCACGTTTGGCCAGTGACTGGCCATTTACCTTTGGCCAGTCACTGACCATTCCCTTTTGGCCAGTCACTGGCCATTCACTTTAGGCCAGTCACTTCTGGCCAGCAACTGGCCATTCAGTTTTGGCCAGTCACATTCGGCCAGCCAGTGGCCATTCACTTTTGACCAGCTTTTGGCCATTTCTGTTTGGCCAGCTACTGGCCATTTACTTTCGGCCAGTCACTGGCCGAAAGTGGCTGCAGTTATGCACTTCATAATTTATCACAGACTGCTAGAAAATTTGGGTGTTCCTCGGAAGACTGTCAAGAATTTCGGGAGCTCAAGTTTGAAAACTCATCCCCAGGAACGTTTACATATTAATGACAAGCGAAGCTACTGCAAGCTTGCTCAATATTTATTAGACGTTTTGAGTACTACGTCTTACGACGCTGGTTGCGACCAGCATTCCAGTCGTCCGTGGTCCCACCATTAAAATCCTCCGGTAATGCAGCAGTACAAAAAAAGTAACTTTAGGTGAAGGGATAGTGCATCGATGTTCAGTTACAATATTTTTCACTTTACACAAGCTTACTGGCACTAATGGGAAAGAGAAGCCTTGAGTACACTGAAGGGTGCTTGCCTAACACCCTTATGGTGTTCAGGCAAGCACCCTTCATAATGTGTGCTTGCTAACGCCCTTGGCAAAGGTTGCTCGGCATGGAATGGGCGCCCGCTGGGGTGGCCCAGTGGATGCTGGGCTACCCCAGTCAATCCGGCGCCGGGAAAGTATCACGCGACGTTTTGGTTATGTGAAGTTCAAGGTCACATGACGCTCTCTCGACGTAGGATTGGCTGGGATGGCTGGTAGAGTCCGCCGCGCTCGGACGAAGGCTGAAATGAAGTATAGGTCCCAGTGTAAATTTGATAGGAATGTGTCCATTACACATATCAGAACTTGTAAATTGTATAAAAAGCATATACTTAAATTATTGCATATTTTCATATTATTACTATATGCGGCAAAATCATATACGGTATTGCATATTCTTATATTATTATTTGAAAGGCTTCGAAAGTGGGCGTCATTTCCCGCCCTCGAAAAGCAGCATTGTTTGTTTTGCGTCTGGCTCCAGACACGACAGCTCATGACGTTCTTTTACTCGTCGAGCCTTTGTTGAAGGGAAATCCGATTTGCTGCTCTAAAATGAAGACCAAGTATGAGACGTACTCTTCCTTCCATGTCGAGGTGAATCAGGACTCATTCGAAGTGATTAACAGACCGGAAGTGTGGCCCGATGGTTGTATTTTTCACCCGTTCTTTGTAGGTTTGACGTTTCGCGTACGAGCACATCTGAAAACAATCATGCCAAGATGAATGATGGAGACATTTAATGCGTACTACCAAAACACTCGTGGCTTACGAGCCAAAGCGGATACATTTTTGCCAAATGTAGTCTCTTCCAATTTTAATATCATTTGTCTGACTGAAACATGGCTCAACGAGGAAATTTCAAGTGCAGACTATTTTCCGCCTTCTTATACCGTTCACCGTCGTGACCGTGACTACACTCTAAGAAATGCGTGGGCGTCCACTTACCCGCAAAACACTCAAAGAGCCAATCTCTGCGATCTAGTAAATCAGCTCAGCGAATGATGAGGCGGAACATCTGTTTAGACACTAAAATTAAGTCTGCGCTGTGGCATTACGCAATGCAAGCATGACGTTTTGCATTGCGTAATGCCACAGCGCAGACTTCATTTTTAGGTCCAAACGGATGTTCTGCCTCATCATTCGCTGTGCTGATTTCCTAGATCGCAGAGATTGGCTCTTTGAGTGTTTTGCGGGTAGATGGACGCCCAGGCATTTCTTAGAGTGTATGCTTTAACTCGTCAGAAATTCGTAGGCGGTGTATTAATCGCCGTAAATCAGTCAGTTACCTCGCATCGCAGACATGACCTTGAAACCTACCCTGAATGCGTTTGGATAGAATTGCTTTCGAATGATGGTTGTAGCTACCTTATTGGGAAGTTTATTATTTCCTTCCCCTTTCGGATAATCCTATTTTTAATGAACACTTTGATACATTGGAAAAAGAAATTGACTTTTTAAAGTTCAGGGTGCACATTTATGGTGATTTCAACCTACCTGGTGCCAACCGGCAGTCAGGATTTGTTACTAGTCAAAATAGTATAACAGTAAGATAATCGTCTCACCTATTTAATTTTATACATTTTAATGGCCTTAGTCAATTAAACGGGTTTGATAACAGCGCTGGGAACGTCCTAGATCTTTTTCTTTCAAATGGGCCGATCATAGGCTTAACTCTTGCCGATGTTTCACTTGTTAAGGTTGACGCTTTTCACGCACCCTTTATTGTTCTTTCCATAATTTGTTGAAATCTGCAGCTCGCCCAAAGCAGACGTATTATTCTTTCAACACAGGCGATTATTTTCGTCGTTATAGGTTTTTTGAAAGTTACGACTGGTCCTCCATTTTAAAGGACGATTCAGTCAACTCAGCGGCGAAGTCGTTTACGACGGTAGTGAGAAATGGAATGGAAAAATTCATTCCAAAACGATCATCAAAACCTAGAAAGTATCGTTCGTGGTATTCTAAAGATCTAATATATTCCATTAAAAAAAATCGCATTGTCACAAATTGTACAAAAGAAATGGGTCGCAAATGTGGTATGCTAAGTTCAGCATTTATCGGTCTCTTGTTAAAAAGTTATTTATTCATGACGAGTGTGTGCATTTAAACGCAGTAGAAAATAGTCTTTTCGACACACCAGATAAGTTTTGGAAATTTGATAGACAACATACAAAAGGTAGTACACACGGTATCTGTTAAAGAAGTAATTCTGATTATCTGTCTAACCCGAAGGATATCGCTAACTTTTTTGCAAGTCATTTCAGTGGTTGCTTTCCCTCTGATGTTCCTAAAGTTAGTGAATTTCTTAACGCTCCTGTCTACTCTGAGGTTTGTGCAGTAGACAAAGTCACTGTTAGCGAGATCTTGGCGGCTATTAGGAAACTGAAGCTGAAACTAACATCTGGTACAGATTATGTGCCTAACTTTATTTTTAAAGGTTGCTCGAATCTTTTTGCGCCTATCTTAGAGCATATATTTAATATTTTATTGAGTAAGGGTATATTTCCATCTGTGTGGAAAGAGTCTATTGTTGTTCCTATTCATAAGACGGGGGATACTTCGCAAGTTGGGAACTATCGCCCTGTATCATTGCTATGTTCTTTTTCAAAGGTATTTGAGATAGTGATGCATGCCTGTCTGTATTTTTATTTCAGGCGACTTATCAGTTCTTTTGAGCACGGATTTACACTCTAAGAAAAAAAGGGTGTAGTTGGGTGCATCGGGCACACATGCACCATTTTCCTGAAAGATGCACCCTGCGCTACCCAACCAGTGCACTTGTACACCGACAATGAGCATCCTCCTCTTCCTTAAAAGCCTCTAGGTGTATCAGTGCACCCCCTTTCCAGCCACGGGACCCCACCAGCTTGTGCTTGGATTCCCTCTAGGGGGTCACTTTTTGGGTTGGGCAGTTTCTTAGGAAGTATGGAGCTATCCTGTACATTCGGTATTGACAGTAGAGTAGACGCTATGCTTGTTTTAGGCCAACCGGGTCTCCGGGTAGGATCACGTGACTACAGTCTCCAAGCTAGAGATAAGGCAGAGCACGGCACCTGCCTGAAGGCCAAGGCCACGGGTAGCATCCACTGCACTATTAACTTGTGGTCGAACTTTCAAGAGGATATAAGTGACAAATCCTTTCGTTGTGTTCATTGTTGGGTTGCCCCTGAAGATAAGCCTTTGCGAGCGCGCCCCCCTTTTGGCCTTGGAGGAGTTGCTATTTTTCTTTTTCTTTCTCTCTCTAAGCTGAAAGCATGGAAGAAGGTGCGCAGTTGCCGTACCAATGAACCGGAGGTTTTTCATCCCTCGACTCCGCTGTCTGGGTGCGGGTGACGGTAGGAGCGTGATCATGTGGTAAAGGTTTCACGGATGACGTAGTAGCTTTTCCCGTTCTCGGAATGTCTGATTCTCGGCCTAGTTTCTTGTGTGCTGTGCTGCGACCAGCGGGGCTGCCGTAGATTTCGTCCGCGACAACGTATTCGAGTGTACCAAGATTACCAGTGTTTGAAAAGTCCTACGCGTATATCGGCAACAAGCGATTTCTTCAAAAACGCCCAAGGAATTCATGTGATGCGTTTTGTGTTCGGTTCGGCAAATTACTGTTTTTGCCACATCGTGTTGAATCTTCACGGACCCCTATCCTTTCGTTTTTGTGTTTGTGTGGTGCTGCAGTGCCCGTGTCGACATATATTTCGGATTACATGTTTCGAGTTCGGTATTTTCATCGTAAGTGCTCTGCAAACTACTCCTTTGCAAGAATTGACCGTTCCGTTCCGGATTACCTCTAGAATTAGGCAATGTCTATTTTCTAGCAGCCGGGAGAATAATTTCCCCGAAATTCTATTAGCAGTCGCCTGCCATTAGCTGACTACAATCATGTGACAACTGCATGTAGAATACTGACTTTCTTAATCTCCTGGCGTTCTGTGAAAACACGTTTTCGCTGATACACGTTTTTTAGACACGTTTCATCGTCACTCGTTACGCGAAATGCACGCTGTAGGGACATTTTGTCGCGTGTGTATCTCTGAGGCGCGTGCTCACCGAACTCAGCCCACCCGTTCACACCGCTTCGTCCCGACAGTCTGCGGCGGCTCATTACAAAAATGTTAACCAACCTGTCCCCCCCGTACACGTCACTTCGCAGGTACAGCCGTCGATGAAACGTCGTTCGATGAATGAATGGCGACTGCGGGTGGAATTTCGTGGAAATAATTCTGCCGGCTGCTTGGAGAATAGACACTGCCTAAGACTCACTTCCGTTTCTTGTTTGCTTAGTAATCTTCTCAGTTGTGTAACAGCTTCTTCGTACCTCTTCACATATCACGGATTGCATGCAAGTTTGTACTTGTTTACGGAATAAGCTGTCTAATAAACTTCTATGAGATTTGAAAACAATCCCGTGTGTCCGTTTACCTGCCTTTTTGCTATCACCGGGGCGCATACATTTTTTAAGGGTTTCCTTGATGGGTTTATGAAGTTAGTTATGAAGTGAAGTTGATAGGTTTATGAAGTTAGTTATGAAGCGGGTGCATAAAGTGGTCTGACCATGCACCTTTGAATCGGGTGCATCTGTGTTCTCTTCGAATTCAGTGGATGTAGAAAGAGGTGCAACAGTACACTATTGAACGGGGTGCTCCTGTGTTCCCTTTGAGAGCAGTAGGTGTAGAAAGGGGAGTATTGGTACACTATTGAGTGGGGTGCATCTGTGTTCCCTTTGAGTGAGGCGGATTTATGAAGCAGTGCAATGGTACACCTTCGAACGGGGTGCATCTGTGTTCCCTTTCATTTCATTGGGTGTAGAAAGAGGTGTAACCGTACACCATTGAATGGGGTGCACCTGTGTTCCCTTCGTGTGAGATTTCTGTAGAAAAAGGTGTACAAGAGCACCACACCAACGGGTGTAGACGTACTCCCATATTTGGGGTGTGCAAGTGTTCCCCCAAAGGGTGTAGTATATGTGACAAGCACTTACACCCCCTATGGGTGTACCCCATGACACCCTTTTTTTTAGAGTGTATCAAGGGGCGCTCCGTCGAGACAAACCTTTGAAACGTGAAGTTATACAGTATTCATACTCAATTCATCATAAGTGCATTTTAAGAGTATCATCGCTTCGTGATCTTGAAGTGTACTTTTACACTACTCTATCGTTTGGCTGCCATGTCGCCCATACTGCCTGTTCTAGATTTAGATTACCTGGAATGATTCCTATACTTCGTTTCACCTTCGGTCCGAGCGCGGACGATGGTATGAACCGAAGGGCCAATCAAACAGCGTAAAAAGCGCAACGTCATGGCGTGGCCTCTGCGCTTGATAGGACTAGCCGGCGTAGGAGCTTGCACAGAAAGACGGCGAATACCCGCTCTTCCTATCAACTGCAGAGAACACGCCATGACGTTGTGCCTCTTCGCTGTTTGATTGGCCCTTCGGCTCATTACATCGGCCGCGCTCGGACCGAAGCTGACACGAAGTATAGATTAACTAGAAAGTTTGCGAAATATCCTTGCTTCCTTCGTTTATTCTGTTCTATTATCAGATCGAGACTAGACTTTGGCTCTGTGGTGTGGAATTCACTGACGCTACGTGATGCAGCTAAAATAGAGTCAGTTCAGAGACGCCTTGTGCGCATAATTTATGACAAATACCTTGGCCGAAGGCATTTTTACAATTATGAACTCCTGCTCGACAAATTTGGCCTACAGTCCCTTAGCAAAAAGAGGCCGTACTTGAAACGAATTTGAAATATATTGAATATGGATATTAATTTTGTATTCATTCTGTATTATTTTGTCCGCATTCGAAATACGCTCGTAATGTATTCAAAATATATCATAAATATTAATCAAAAAAGATTTTAGATATACCAAAAATATAATTCCTTCCCCATCAAGATGTCATTTTTGTCCTAAAAAGCGGCTACTCAATTTTTTATTTTTTTGGATTTTGTTAGTAAATGTATTTGTGTGGTATTTAGAGGCTCTACTAAACACGTCCCACAACTACACATCAGAAACGAACACAAACACAAACACCATGGCGCACTGGACACCTGAATCACAGTCCCATTGACTGCTCTAGAGCCTTATATAGCCTACATATTCAAGGTAATCATTTGGCCGGCGACCAGCTCTGCACTTATTAACGTTCTAAGTATTCTATCTTCTCCTAGGGAGTCGGTCAAATGGGGAACAGTGTTTTGAAGTTCGTGGACGATATCTCTTAGTAAAAAGCATTGGTACAACTAATAATAATTTGTCGCAGTCGCTAAAACAATATCCACAAAAACGGCTTCTAGAAGAAATGTTATTTCGTCTCTGCATAGCACCACTCAGGATAAAGCGAGTCAAGCTAGTTTCTTTACTTTAAAATAGTAATTTTGCTTTTCTTTACTAGTTGACTATTTAATATGGTCATTAACGTCACTATATTAAAGTTACTACTCACATCACATAAAATGGCGAGTATACACATTCAGTGAACTTACATTGCGCTAACACAATTCTACACCAAACATATCTGCTCACAGCTCTTGCTGAAGCTTTCCAGCATCAGCAAGTATTGTGGTTGTAGTTCCCAAGCCCCGTTTGTGATTGGTGTGCAAGAAACTCATCAGGTGTGTTCTTGATAAAAAAAGGAAACAATAGCATACACTTCTCTGATTCATGAGTGCGATGCTGCACAACTCAATTGACAAACTAATCAAATGTTGTATTTAGGCAGTTCAATGTACTCCACATCTGCTTGAAGTGAATTTCTGATAGGCGAGCTTTCCAATACTTTGGTAGTTTAAGTCAAACTACCAAATTATTACATTCAAAAGGTATTTAGGGTATAACACAACAGTCTTTACGATTTCCAGGTATTTTAAGAGCATTCTGCGCATATTTTTGATCGCTGCCTTTTTTTTAGCGTTGGAGTATATTTTGCATGAAATAAACTAATATTTTAAGAAATCTAATTGAAAGGTATTTTGTGCCTACTAATTTAGTATTTACATATTCCAGAACGCATGAAGAGAACTTCAAATGTAGTTCAAATAAAGGCATTTAAAACTATTTTCAGAAATGTATTTCAGAACTAAGTAAAAAAAAAGTGGTGTGTATTTTCGGCCTATTTTTGGTGTACTTAAAATTATGAGCTGTACTTCAAATACACTCAAATTAGAATGTGGTATATTTCAAACGTCTTAGTTTTCGCTAAGGGGTGTCTATCCCTCAGAAGATCATCGCGCGATGTAGCCTTCTTGTATAAAATAGTTCACGGGGACATTGACTCAACACTTTTGTTCCCAGTCAATTTGAACGTACCAACTCGCTCAAATAGGAGAGCTCTCACTTTTTATCCCCACACTCAACACATGATATCACCAACAACAAGAATGCAGACAAGTGTGAAAACTCTTGGGCATGCAAAATTTGATAGTTTTGATAGCTATGTAAATCTCAGTAGACAATTAGATGAGATTATTTTCCGTCACTAAAATGCACTGTCGTGTTTTGTTGCATGATAGTTTTATCAGTTAAGCATGTTTTACAGCTGTGCAATTCTTTTACTGTGCCACATTGTAGACCTTTAATGGTTGTTGATTGGCACAAATAAAGGCATTATGATGATGATGATTATATGAATTACAGCTTATCAAGTTTACTGAACACATTTACACATTTTTCACTTAAGGGGATTGCTACATCAACACATACGAGGCACGTGATAAAGAAATAATGAGTCACACTGAACACAACTCATGAAGAAATAATACAAAAGAGCTCCTTGTAAGCCAGATCATAACCGCGTGGGCAATTGGGAAGTGCTACGGCGCCCCCTTTCTCGAACTCTAAGTGAGCAAGCAGTGGCCCCAAGCATCGTACTGCACGGCTGAACCATTTTAAGCATCATGGGCTGGCACAAACGAGGCAAGTGGAGCTTTCCTGTTTGGAGATCAAGTGACATGTTTTGTTTCTCTCAGAGGATTGCAGGAAACACGCTTCGCTTATCAGTTGTCTCCTTATGCGCATCTGTTTACTAATTCGAAACAGGGTAGAGGGGTGTGGTCTAGCCGTTGACTGAACCACTGCGATATTTCAGTAAGTGAAGCTCATTACGACATCAATTACAATGTGTTAAATTGAACATTTATTGAAACCCAAGAGACAAAATGAAAAATACAATGTATGCCATTCTATGACATAAAGAATGCTATCTGCAAACATGTAATGAAAAATATCGCAGAATGAACTTGCGCTCTACGGCAAAAAAGCAAATGTTTCAGTAGAAGACGCTATTCTCTTGCTCACGTACAAGGAAATTTATAAAGTTCTGGAAGACGACTATGGATGAGGAACTCGTACAGCTAAATTCTAAGCACCTCGCCTTCAGGAGGTCAGCATAATTTATCACAGAAATTGCCCAACATTTAAAGAAAGAAAACGAAAACATGCCTCCATAAAACCTTCTATCATTCGTTCTGGAAGCAAAATAAAAATGAACCTGATAATACTGGCGAGAAAAGTGCATTATAAACTTTTAAAACGGCTCACAGAACACCTCTTCAACCACACACCTGTCTGCAAACTCTGTTCAGAAATTTAATTACGAGTGTCATTGGAGCTGTGTTGCTCAAGCCAAGGAAAAGCCTTGCTTTCGTACTGGATGCTGAACAGCCAATATGCTGCCAACAACATGCACAGCCCCTCTTCTGCATTAAAAACGGAGAACAACCGCTCACGATCCACAATAAGGTGAATAATGTCTGCATCGTCCAGCTCTTGCTTGGTGTAGAGGACACATGGTGCCGGTGGGATGTTCTCGTCCTGCGTTGGGTAAAAGGATAAAGCACAACAAATTTTAATGTAGAAGGCCAAAATATGTTTGCTTGCGTCAACCGCTATTATGCGCTGCAATTAAGGCCAGGAGTATACGCCTCCACACAAGCATACAGTACTTATGTTTAAACAAGTAACCGGCGTCTGTAGTAATGTAAAACGAATGAGCAATTACAATCGGGGCAACATCACGACATGAAAGTATTGCCATATAATCTTAGCGACACTTTTGAGTATCTCTATTTCTGTACCAAGAAGCATTTGCGAAATCTATTTGTGTTTCAGTCGTGAAATACTTTTGCGATGTACTATATTACGCTGCTAGACCTATGTCTCTTGTTACATTTATTGTTGGAAATGAGCTGACAGGTTTGAAGGTCAAAAAATAATAGCCACGTCAAAAATCCGACGCCTCACTGGTTCGTTTTCGCAATGAGAGTGTTTTTTTTTTTTTTTGCTTTGCTCTCACATTTCGCTTTTACAGCGGCCTGTTTTCTTTCTGCAGACAGTAGCCTTCCTGTGTACATTTGAGGTTATTGTTTGGGTAAGAGGATGCACAGATGAGAAGCAATATCTCCAAGAGAGTCAGAAGCAAAAAGCAGGGACGTCTGGGCAGACACGCTTTGTCATAGCCGCGTCCCACTACAGCGACAGACAGAAACAAACGACAGCGACAGACGACACGAGCGACAGACAACACCGACAGGACAGCCTGTTTGTCGGAGTCCGTCGTCCCACCTGGTGGACACAACGCAGAACACGGGGAGAAGGAAACGTGTTCCTAGTGGGACTGGAGTTCTCAACAAAACACTTCAAAATACACAGACAAACAGAGTCTCGCGACGCGGTTTTCGTGTTTTGCTTTTTGGGCATATAACGCGCCGACAAACATGGTGAAAGAGGACCCAGGCAGCACAAGAGGTTGGGCCAATATTGGAAGAGCATTGGCAAAAAAAGGTTCAATGATGGTCCACTTTAGCCAATCTGCTCCCAATATTGTTTATGCCATTATATAGAATCTTCAGTGATGGCCCAGCTTCTCCGATGACCAACCAATATTGGAAGCACATTGGCATAAAATGGTCAATCTTGGCCTGTCAGTTCCATTGGCTTGCGAATATTGGATGAACACTGGCAAAACATAGGCAATGTTGGCCTGACAGTTCCATTGGCTTGCGAATATTGGATGAACACTGGCATAAAATTGGAAATGTTGGCCTGTCAGTTCCATTGGCTAGCAAATATTGGATGAACACTGGTATAAAATGGGCAATCTTGGCCTGTCAGTTGCATTGGCTTGCGAATATTGGATGAATACTGGCGTAAACCGGACGATGTTGGCCTTTGAGTACCCCTGGCTTGCTAACATTGGATGAACACTGGAATAAAGTGGTCAGCGTTGGCCTGTCCGTGCCGTGGGCATTCCAATATTTGATGTTGACTGGCATGAAATGGACACTGTTGAATTGGCTTGCCAACGTTAGATAAACACGAGCTTATATTGATTACTGTTGTCCTGTTAGTACCATTGGCTCATCGTCATTTCAAGACCAGAGTGGCAGATAATGGTCAGTGCGTGTTAGTCTGACAATACCATTGGCTTAATAGTGGAAACATGTTAGAATATGCTGGTATATACGTGTTCGTTTTGCCTAAACAAGTTTCAATTGCTCGAGCGCTTTTTAATTTTATTTAATTTTGTCAAAGCGCGATTCAGGTGCTTTTCTACAAAGTAAACAAGAATAACAAGGTACAGAACTTAATGGCGATATTTTGCTCCTTCACTGTGCACATTAAGAAGTCGCCAGCGAAATAGGCTCATCAGGGCCGCCAACTTGAAAAAAAAAAAAAGAAAAACGATGTCCGCTTTATAGAGTCAACATAATAGATTATTATGTTCTCTATGATCCCGACAGAAAAGCTTCGTACCCTAACTACGGGCTTGTGGACTGCACTTCGTGTCAGGTGAAGATACTTCTTTGCGATTGACTTGACCAAGACACTATTCTGAAATGCGGTTATAGAATGACGGCTCTATGACTTTACGGCACTACGGGTGCCACAATAAGAGCCCTAATGCCTCCAACATGGCGCCAATACACTGATAACAGACGACAATGTTGGTCTTGATTTAGATTCTAGCCGTAAGCGACGTCAGGCGCAAAAAACCTAAACTTAAAAGCTAAAAAAAAACGAGAACAAAGGTAGGATTGCAAACTCGGCACGCTCCTGGCAACTGAATTTTATTTAGACAACATGAACAAATATAATACGTTACTATACCTCGGCAAATAAATCAAAATTCCGCAATTTATGAAACGAGTGACGACGCCCTGATGCAACCGTCATCCTCCTTTACACTGATTTTGAACGCCAAGAAAATTTCCTCTCTGCTTTTGCTTCCCAGTTGCCCGGAATTTGTGTTTTAATACAGCAAAGGATCACACGAACATTTATCACTGTGGACTTTCAAGTTCCCCGAAGAATACCGCTTTACACAAAGATGTGTGCTATGTACGATTGGGTCGTGCACGAAAGCACCCGATGTCAAAAGCCCCGTGTCAATGCTCCACCACTGACCCCAACCTTTGTCACGCCTTAAAAGGCCATTTTTATCAGAAGCCCATGACGCGAATCCCTAGATCAGGTGCCGGGTCCTCACCGTGACGGTTGAGCATCCAACTTTAATTAAGAGAAGCAAGTGTGCACGCGAGCGTGTGTAACGTAATCATGTCGTCATTTGTAGACCCTCAA